>CAUOFW020001360.1:0-102870 GCA_963454935.2 Ilex paraguariensis
TCGTTATCAAATATTAATCGTCAATCATATGCATGCACATGTGAATATGCTTATGACAAATATTATATAATTGTCATGTGTATTCGATTCTTACAATTGTGGTTCTACTATGGTGGTTCTGCTATGATGGTTTGCTGATTAAATTTCTGCTATGGGGCGGTGCAGATGGTGAGTCTGTCGCCTGAGAAAATGTTAGGGCTCAAATGGGGGAGGGGGAAGAAGAGAAAATAAGAAAGGAAAGAAGAGAGGAGGGAAATATGGATTCAGGTTGAATTTAACAATGTCAATACAATTGACGTGTTTTAATTAAAACGTCAAATTCATTGACCTTTTTAAGGATCATCCAACATCTATATTCTGGGTTAAAGGCGTTAGTTGCTCTGACGTTTTTTGGCAAAAAATGTTAGACCAATTGACGTGTTTTAAACTACTTGAGTTTGAGAATTATTTTCAAGTCAACCATTTTTTGGGATATTTTTTTCAAATCCCCATGGGATGGGTCAAAAGCTCAATAGGATGAGTGTCTTGATGTAATACATCCTCGTGATGACCTTCAGTTTAGTTTCTAATATAATTTTATTTCCTTGACAAAAATAAAAAATAATACTAAAGGCACCTGTTATGGCGTAAATCTAACAAACGACTTCATGCAATTAAACAAAATAAAATTTGTTGAACTTACACAAGAAAATTTGACCTCAATAAAATTTTCCTGTCTATCTAAACAATGGAAAGTCTTTCTTTCCATCCCATTTTCGTTCCCCCCCTAACTTTCAATCAAATCAAACAAGCTATTATGTTTATTGCATGATCTACGAGAAACAAACAATAGACAATATTACATAAGTTATCTCTTACTTTCTCTTTCCATTTTTGCATGTGCCACTAAATATCTATATAATAAGAGAGTCAAGTATTTGAATTTTATTTTTACATATTTTTTTTTTGTTCTATTTTTATCGCATCACCTATTTTTATCACAAGTTGAATCATTTAATTTTTAATTAATTTGTAACTCAATACAATTATTATTTCAAACATTGTTTATATACAATAATGTATATTTTGTTGATATTTTTTTTGAGGTCATCTATTTTGAAATTTTTTTTGCTTTAAAAAATAATGGGTAGAAATTTTTGAGGGAGAGAAAAAAAAATTATTGTTTTAAATAGTGAGATTGATTTTTTTTATGCTCAAATTTTATATTAAAACGTGTCTTCTGGTATTTAATATTCAATATTTACTTACCTTGTTGATTGTCACATCATTTCGGTTTATTTTTTGTCCCATTTTTTAATCTGTATAGTATTATTAATAATTTTCCACCTTGTGCGTATTTGGAAGAAACCCTTTCAAGATCCAGACGGGCATATCTGAGCTCAATAATAAGCAATCAAAAGCAAAAAATATCAAGTGTAAGGCTTCATCTTGACGGTAGGAACTTCCATGGGGAATGGAAATTATATTCCTCAACTATAATATATTATTATATTTGGAGAGTTAATAAATAAATAATTCAAATTGGGAAGAAATATTAATAGTGTAATTAAATTTTCAACAATGGTGGGTATATTCTAAAATCATGTTCAATGATGGTGTTCTCATACTCTTGGCCTTTAGTCTACTTTATTCTCTCAGTTCGTCAACTGCAGGATATTTTGGACAAAAAAATGATCGGGTGTTCTTAAAAATGAACAAAAATTCCAAAATAAAGCTATTTTTTAAAAATTAATATAATTTATAAAATTAAGCTCTCTTCCTAAACTCAAATTTTTGAAAAAACAAAGTATATTCCACAAAATAAACAGGGTTTAGGTAATTAAAATATTAAATATGAGATTATTATAGTAAAAAAATTCAAATAACTATTTGATCGAATGAAATGCCTACTTCTAATTAGAATTACTGTCATCAAAACTAGGCTTTTTTATAAAAATTAGAAATGCATGACGTGCGTTGCACGTGAACATATTTAAATAAAAAATTTAATTATATTTGTAATTAAATTTAATAATAAATTATATGTCAAATAATTTATTATTATTTTAACTATTGCTAAATCTAATTATTGATTTATTATACTCCTCTTGGAGTACCTAATCTATCATTTTTTTAGGTATCTCTTTGGCCCCTTTAAACATTTTCTTTGTTGTTTATTTTGAACATCTAATTATATTATAGATTTATTATATTTTATTAACAAAGAGATTTATTATATTATAATATTATTATTTATATAATATTTGTGATATTGTTGCATACTAAAAAAATTAAATATGACATATATTTGACTATAAAATCCAATCTTACACCTACTTGTTAATAATGGATCATACTATTTATATATGTATATTATACGTTGATCAGAGTTTTCAGAGTTACAATTGCAATTAAAGATCTAATGCTATATGAATAAGTGGACGGTTAGAGACTTAATATTATCTGATAAGAAGACTTTTAGTTCAAATGAAATTTATAGGCTTATTAAGACATGGAAGGAAAAAGGATATTAATAAAGATATGTGGGGTATAATTGATGTTATAGTAATAATTGAGCATAAAATAGAAAATCAAAAGTTTTTCATAAATTATGTCATTTATAAGTAGTATTATATATAGATATAGATATTCTTTATATCGTGGATTTTATGCCTATTCCCTCGCTTTCACGGTTTCTCACACCCTTTGCCTACGTTATCACTAGCAGATATATACATTGAATCCTCAGAGCCGCAGTTGTGTAGTTTCTATTTTTTGCTTCACTATCAAGCATGTAATCCTCTCATTTTTGGCTAAAGAGACATAATTTATACAAAAACACTGAGGTAAGGTACATAAAGAAACGTTGAGGGAAGGTAGTTTTCAAGAAATAGCTTGTATCTTCCTTTCTTTAAGTACTAAGAAATTGTAGAAACTTAGAATATAAGAGAAATTGAAGATAGAAGAATGATAGAAAAGTAGGACATGAAGAAATATGTGGTTCGGTACACTACCTATATCCACGTATGGACCTAACACTCTATAGACTATATTTGATATATTATTGAAGGTGATTGATTACATGAAGCTTAACCCTATTTATAGAAAAATCACATATATTTGTCATCGTCCCTATTTATCAAAACAAACCAAGATATCGATAAATTTCTTTGAATCTTATCGTATCTCTAACTGGATATTGATATATATCTCTAATAGAAATGACCATAAATTTTGGTATTGTTTATGAGGTTAACTTTGTCGTTTGCCACTAGTTCATGTTCTAGTCCAACGCCCAAGACAATCTGGAAGCAATAAATACTAGTAGGCGTATTGGTAAAAAAACCATGAGTAATTATCAATAAATACGAGTAGGTGTAAAATTAATGGTTGTGATTATCAAGTGTAATTTTTAAGTCCATGTAGTATTTACTCAAAAATTATAGTGATAAATTACTCTATTATAACGTAAATGTTATGAGTTTGAATGTCCGAAATAGTCTATTCGTTTGCGGAGAAAAGATGTGTGCACATAGATACAAGTGTTGTCCTACCCTTTTGGGTACATTGACCATGAAAAATTAATAGGTCACCATAGTGTAATGTTAATGCATGTCTACAATATTATAAGTAAGACTAATTATAATTGATCATGAATAATGTTTGTAATACGACGGTACATTTTTAATTTCCAAAACCAGGGTTACTAGCCCACGGATATGCCCATGTTGGAAGTAGAAGTGAAGTATCTCTCAAGAAATGAGAGTTTGCAAACATCCTTCTCCTCTTTTTAAGAAGTACACAACCAAGAATATTTGATGATGCAGCAACATGGGTTTAGGTCAAATTGGTTTTGCAGGCATACCCCTTATTTTCTATGTTATTTCCTCTACGCCCCAATAATCCTAGATTGTTTAAATTTGACCCTTTATTAAAACACAATATCCATATCAATAGTTAACACTGAAGAGAACTCTTTGCTGAAATATGCACATACATACATGCGATTACTCATTTACCCAACACAACTGAAGACCAGAAAACAAATAAGCCGATAATTCACTATCAATCCCAAAAAGGGTGTACTTCAATCGAAGAGAGAGATTAGTAAATCTTGGATCCCAAATTTTGGGTCAAAAAAATCCGGATAGTCCAGACCACTATAAGCAAGAGTTTTGTGCACCCATTACGAATCCGTTTTTATTTAACTTTTATGTAGTAAGTTCAAACTCATAAGGAGAAACAAAATTTGCCAAAATTGCAGGGACCAGTGGAAAAAAAAATCAGAACTCAAATAATGCTCGTTTTTAAGTTATCCAGTTCTTTGCTTTTCTATTTCGTATCTCATTCCATTAAGTGCAAGAAGGAATTCCTATAAAATATAATTAAAAGATCATAGCTTCTGAATAAAATAATTCCCATAAATTATTAGTACAATCAAAATTTCAACAAAGCCCCATTAAAATAAAATAAAAAAGGGTAAATAGTATTTTTAGTTCCTAAAGTATGTACATTTTGTCAGTTTGATCGCTAAAGTATTAATTTTCTTAATTTGTTCCTAAAGTATTCAATTTTTATTTAAATGGTCCTTACATGAATGAACCGTTAAATTTTTGACGGAATGATAACATATTGGACATGTGATACCGTCTAAAAAAATGACATGTAATTACTTTTGTAAAAAACTTAATGAATTGTTTGATTAGAGACTAAAGTGATACGAATTGAAACTTTAGTGACCAAATTGATAAAATTGATACAATAAGGACCAAACTGACAAAACAGGTATATTTTAAGGACTAAAAGTGATATTAATCCTAAAAAAAACCCTACCACTTTCCTTAGTGTCTAAATCCCAAAACCCTGCTTGAATTAAGCAGTCAGTTGTTTGAAGCACAAGTTTCTTACTGGACTCCCATTCATGATCAACAAGGATAAAGCATAGATGAGCAATATAGTTCATTTAAATTGCGTCTATTGCAATATCAATATTCTCCCAAATCTCCTGATTTGAACTGTCAAGAGACAACATGGCTGTTGAAATGGAGGAGCCTGCAGAATCTGAAGCAATTCTAGAGAATGTGTGGGCTAATTTTATAGCCAAAGATGATGTTGTCAAGCAAGGTGAAACTACACCCGAATCGTTGAAATCATGGGAAGGACTTCCTAGGCTCCTAGCCTTAATGGTGGAGAAGGGTCAATGGAAGTTCTTCAAAGGCTACCAAGTCTAGGTAGGTGGATATCAATGGGAGCTGAGACATGGGAGGAACTTTTTGATGGAATTATTCCTTCATTATCCAATACCGAGACTGCACCGTTTCATGATCTTTAATCAAGAAGCAGTAACACGCTATCCGAGGAGATGCTCGTTAAATGTAAGACTCAACAAACGCCAAAACAGATTGTTACTGAGGCGAATGGTATGAAAGTTGATCAGAAGATGATCACAAGACACCATAGAGGAGTGAGGAGGAGGCCATGGGGTAAGTATGCAGCAGAAATAAGGGATTCATCAAGGACAGGAGCTAGAGTTTGGCTTGGGACTTTTGACACAGCTGAGGAAGCTGCTTTAGCTTATGACAAGGCTGCATTAAGACTTAGAGGCCCTTATAAGGCATATCTTAACTTCCCAATTGAGACAGTTGCTAAAGCCATGGGAATTATCCATTCAGAAAATTTGTTGAATCCTTCAACAAATACTTCGCAACCAACAGATGATTCAGCTGGCACATTTCTTGGTTACGGGGACATAAATGCTAACTCTCGGAAAAGAAAATTGAGAGAGTGGGTGAGAAACGAGAACTTGGTTGTGAAATTGAGCTCGATTTCAACTCTAGTTCGCCCCGTCACAATTGAACCGAGGTTGAAGAGAATGGCTAGATTGGAGGAGACATTTGGAATTGACTTTGGTGCATTGTTGTTTCAGGATCTTGGAAGTGATTACTTGGACAGTTTATACTGTCCTCTTTGTGACAATTTTTAGATTATGTTTCAAAATTTAAAAAAAAAAAATTATATATGAGACAATATGATCTATTTATGTCCATATGCTTACTTCTATGTATACAAGTTCATGATATTAATTGGCTGTATTACTGTCTAATTAGACTTGGGTGGTGTGAGATGTATATTTGCAACCCAAAATGTATAGTTTGTTGTAATTCTCATTAGTCATCACACTCAAGTGTCAACTTAACACCACTCGAGCCGGTAGTCCAATGGTAAGTCGTACCTGTTTAAGGTTGTTCTTGACTTTCATATAATTATCAAGGAGGGTTCGACTCATGAGGGTAACGTGGTTTGCTGCTTGACTTTGATGGTACTGTGTTGACGGGCTTGTAAAACCCGGGTAAATTTAAACTTTTCACAAAAGGGGCAAAACAGTAATTTGTCGCTACGGTACGGGTTGTAAACTTAAATTTTTTTAGAACTAGGATGATGAAACGGACCTCACTGTTGGATTCATCTCACGAAATCTAGGTACCCTGTTAAATTTCATCGAATTCCGAGATAGTCAGATTTTTTACGTTTTACGAGACAGTCGAGTCTCAGGTGACCCAAAAATAAAATTTTTAATAAAATTTCAAAAGTTGAAAAATAATTTAAAGCAAGTTAAAATAAAAATATTTTGAACTTGAACTGGAGCGAAATTTAATTATTTCGAGGCAAAAACGGATCCGAAAAAAAGAGGGTCGTATGACGCGTTGTGGGCCAAATATTATAAGGCTATAAATAGGGGAAAATCTGATTTCTCCTCCATTTGATCAACCGGTTTCAATGTGAGAAGAAAAGAGAGAGAAAAAGAGAGATTTCTCACCTTCTCTCTATGATCTATGCAGATTGAGTGATCGAATCAACTTAAGCCAAGAACAAAGATTGTTCTACGTGGCGAGGGCTACGAAACCATACCAAGAAGGATGTATTTCACTGAATTTCCAAAAATGAGCTTGGAGAAATCAAGGATTTTTGGCGAGATTGAAATTCATGAAGCTTCCTAACGTCGTTTTACGCTTCAAGAGATAGGGTTCCTTCCTACTTTGGTTTATTTTCTAACCTAGGGTGCTATATGAAATGGGTAGGTTGTTCTAGACTTAACATTTACCTATGTTTGTGAAATTGATGAAATGGATGTTGAAAATAGGAATGAAAATGGGTATAAAAATGGTTTAAACTAAATTCCTAGCTTGGAAATTAATATGTGGGAATTACTTGTGGGATTCCATGAAATTTGTTATTATGTAGACATGCTATGTGTTTATATTATGTCTTATGAATGAAGTGTGTTATTGGCATATATTATGTAATGACATGCTTGGAATATGTTGTTGAAATAAAATGTTGATATATGTTCATTGATATATTAGCATTGTGAGAAAGTTTGGTGATTATATGCGCATGATATAATTGGTCATAGAATATGTAGATATGAGGTTAAACTTGCTCATGTGACATTCATTACATATGGGTATGATATTGATTAAGTATGGTGCATTACATTGCATTTGTATGGAGCAACCGCATCCATGGACATGAGTGTGGGTGTATGTTCATGGTTGATATCAAACACCACATAAGTGGATGATGGGTGGGCTCGGGATAGTTGGATTGATGATTCGACTGAGTCGTACGGTTGCATGAAAAACTTGTGTCGGGTATAGCAAGAAGGGCTAGACTCTCCCTCGGGTGCAAGACCCGGCTACTGGTTTATACACTTCCGATGGTGCAAGTCCAAAAAAGTGTATCGGTGTGCGGAGCCGGTGGTGAGACACCAAAAGTTTGCTACCCAACAAAGACACATGATTTTATTTTATAAAAATTGGCATTTGATGTGTAACATCAAAGATGGATTTATTACACATTGGCATATCATTGTGTGGTGGTGGCAGTCGATGAGGGCTCGAGTTAAAGTGCATGAGTGACTCTCATCTCATTTCATGACATGACATAATAGAATTTCAACTTTGAACTGCATATTCTTGTTTGGGATCGTTGCTTTATAAATGTGGTATGTAAGCATTTCATATGCATCTAAGTTGAGAGAGTAGCCACTGTAGGAAATACTCTACTAGGTGTGGCTCACCCTATACAGGAAAAAATTTCAGGTACGGGATACACGCCGAATGAAGGCCTTCACATGGGACCTCAATGATGAAGAAAGCCGAGATGTGACTTTATTTTGAGTTTTTGTAAAATTGTTATAAAAACTTGGTTTTGGCATGTAAATCATTGTAATACAATTGGTATGGACCTTGTGTTATATGAAAATTGACATTACACATGTGTTTGATGGAAGGGGGATAGGTTGGAATGAGTTGGGAATCAAAAACAGGTGAAACAAGTAAAACGGACAAAGCCTACCGGTACAACTTTGTCCAGTAGGCAAACCCTACAGGTATACCCTATTGCTAGGAATTTTCCAGTAGGCAAACTCTACCGGTAGGAATTTTCCAATAAGCTCACCCTACCGGTAAGCCTTCCAAAAATCTGAAATTTTAAAACTGTTTTGTCATGCTCCTAGGCCATGTGTCCTTCCTTCCAAATGATATAAATGGACTATAATGGAGTATGAAATATGGTACATTAGACCACGATTGGATTAAATGATAAAATGCACATGGGGTTACACGTGTGGGTTATAATTTTGGTTAAGGGGATACTATTGATATGATGTCGGGTTGTGCGACAATCACGAGTACTTTCGCGGGTTGATGGGTGGTCAACGGTTGAAAAAAGACCCCTAAAAAAAAAAGTGTCAATGCAGCTTAAATTTTGTTTATAAGAAATGCATTGAATTGGTAAATAAGATGCATTAATTTCAAGAGGACCAAACACATACTCTCAAAATAATCTGAGTTTAGTCTAGTTGGCCACCTTATTTTACATCGAGATTCTACAAGGAGTCTATCCTTACCAAAGGGAAGGATTCGTAACTTGTATCTTTACTTTTGGGTTATATTCTACTTTGTTTTGTCATTTGCTTTTGAGGATTGGATTGTATTCTTCTTTCAAATTTAGTAATCAGCAAAAATAAATTATGAGAGAATCAATTTAAGAGGTTTGAAATCTTTCATTGAAGATCTATTACTACATAAAAGTCACATGATATTAGTCAATAATAATCTGCGGGATAGAGATAGATGAACATTAACTTTTGATGAAATGATAAAAAAGAAACGATTGCTTGTGATCTAATAGAAAATATGGCTAGTACTGATAAGAATATATGATGTTAATCAAATAAATTTGACTAATACTAACTAACTAGTTATTCCTTGTGCCTGAAGGCACGGAGTAATAAAAAAAATTGTCAACATATTTATATTCACACACCAAAATCAAATTACAAATATAGATGAGAGATAAAAAAATTTAAACATCAATTGTAATGGGGTGAGTGGTAGTAGTGATGGTGGTTGATAGTGGTGATGATGGGAGATGATGATGGTTGTGGTGGGTAAGGCGACGACCGTGGTGGTGGTGGTAGCCGTGGGTGGCAATGGTAATGGTGGTGGTGAGTTTTGAGTGATAATGATAGTAGTGGCAGTCGTTAGTGGCAACGGTGGTGGTGGTGGGTGTGGGTGGTGATGGACGACGGTGATGGTGGTTGGTAGTGGTGGTGGTGGAATGACGATGTTGGTGGTGGGCAGTGATGATGGTGGTGGTGGGCGACGATGGATGCTTCTAGGCGATAGTGTGATGGGTAGTGTGCGAATGGCTGTGGTGATAAGCGTGATAGGGGTAGGTGACAGTGGATGGCTGTAGTGGTGGGTGATGACAGGTGGTGGTTGGTGGTGGCAGATGTGGTGGGGTCATTAACAGTGGCTAGTGGTGGTGGATGCTGACGGTAGTAGTGGGATGATTGTGGTAATGATAATAAATATGAGAATAGAATGACGATTGTGGTGAGTTGTGGTCATGAACGACGATGGTAACAATCGCTGAAGGATGGCGATGGTGGTGGTGGCAGTAGGGCAGTGGCGATGATAGGGGTGGCAGTGGTGGGTTGGTGATGGTGGGAGTAGTTGTGATGGTCATAAGGGTGGTGGGTGGGGGTGGGACAGTAATAGTAGTGGAGGTAAGATGCGACAACAAGTGGTGATGATGGTAGGGTGCGGTAGCGGTGGTGGTGGGGCGGTGGAAGGGATGGTGGTGGTGGGACGATGGTGGTAGTGGTAGTGGTAATGGTAGTGATGATGGTGGGGGTGGTAGTGGTAGTGATGGGCGATGGTGGTAATGGTTATGGTGGTTGTGGGGTAATGGAAGTGGTGATGGTGGTGGCAGCGACGGTGTTGGTAAGGTGGGCCGGTGGTGGGTATGGCAGGGTGGCGATAATGATAGTGGTGGGGGTGGAGTTAGTGGTGGTGGTGATGGTAGTGGTAGTGGTAGTGGTGATGGTGGTTGAACGGTGGGGGTGATGGTGGTAGAGGTAGTGGTGGGGTGATTCCAAAAATTATTTTTTTTAAGTACTAATGAAAAATAATTCTTAAAGACACTTTTAAAAAGTCACTGCAAATGCACCTTTAAAAACTTATTTTTCTTATTAAATTTAGATTTTAATATTAAGTTGTGTACGGTATCAAAAAATCACTTTTAAATTTAGGCTTGTGTACACTTTTAAAAAGTCACCGCAGAAGTTGTGTACGATATCAAAAAATAAATTTTGGTGTTGTACTTATTTTTATTATAAAAAATTAATAAAAAAATTACCAAAAAAAAATTAATAAATTTTTGTGCCAAAAAAAAGCGATAAAAGTTACTGCCACAATAATGATAAAAGAACACTCACAAATATAATAAATCACCTACAAAAATAATAATTTTTTATAACAAAAAATAGTAAAAATAGTTATACCAATATTGATAAAAATACTCACAACAGTAACAAAAATATTCATAAATGTAATAAATTATCCACAAAAATAATAAATTTTTTAGTTATAAAATGACCTATAAAATTATAAAAATATTTATTAAAATAATAAATTTTGAAGATATAATAATAATTTTTTTTGTTGATATTGTAGACAAACCCCTGTTGTCATCTCATTATCTACTTAGGAGACAACACATTTATGACAAGTCTATGAATCGAGTGGTTCATGGAATGTTGAAAAAGTAAAAAAAAAAAAAAAGTTATTAGAAAAGATATAAATAAAACGTTATTAAACTCCAAAGTTATCCTCAAAGCAAGTGTATGGTTGAGAAGGCACAAGTCAATGTCAGCTTTTTGGGCTTTCTAAGTAGAAAATGAGATCACAACAGCGATTTGTATACTGTATCAACAAAAAAAAAACTATTATATCTTCAAAATTTATTATTTTAATAAATATTTTATATAATTTTATAGGTCATTTTATAACTAAAAAAATTATTATTTTTGTAGATAATTTATTACATTTATGAATATTTTTATCACTGTTGTGAGTATTTTTATCAATATTGGTATAACTATTTTTACAATTTTTTGGTATAAAAAAATTATTATTTTTGTGGTTGATTTATTACATTTGTGAGTATTTTTTATCATTATTATGGTAATAATTTTTATCGTTTTTTTTTTTGTGTAAAAAAATTATTACTTCTGTATTTTTATCATTTTTGAAATAATAAAAATAAGTACAGCACCAAAATTTATTTTTTGATACCGTACACAACTCCTGGCAATATAACAGCTAAGCAAAAGACAAGCATGTCCTCCAACTCCTATGTTAAAACGTTAGGCCAATTTAAAAGCGGACCGCTTTTCATTTTAAAAATTCTTTGAACAGGGCAATAATTCAAGTAAAATTGTTTTTAACAAATACGCTTTATTGATAAAAGCGGATTTATAGAATCTGTTTTACAGCATAAAGTCGGACTTGTTATTTTCGCTTTTAAATAAAATTGTATTTCTTAATTTCGCTTTTAAAATAGTTATAATTTGATAAATATGTTCAAAATTACTGTAGATCGATATTTAAGTTTTAAAGTTATCGTACTTTGTACTTTAGTAATAGATTCATTCCTAACTTCTGCCTTTCCTTTTGGGTTATTTTCTACTTTCTTTTGTCATTTGCTTTGAGGATTGGATTCTATTCTTCTTTCAAATTTAGTAATCAGCAAAAATAAATTATGAGAGAATCAATTTAAGAGGTTTGAAATTTTCATTGAAGATGTGTACTATATAAAAGTCATGTGATACTAGTCAATTACAACCCATGGGATAGAGATAGATTGACATTAACTTTAGATGAAATGATTAAAAATAAATGTTTTCTTGTGATCTAATAGCAAATACGATTATTGATAAGGGTACATGATGTGATTAATTAAATAAATTCTATTAATATTAACTAATATTTAACACGAATTCAAAAGCAATTCAGACTCTAAACAAAAAAGATAAGACTCGATTATAAAGATTAGTATGCACGCATCTTGTTGAAGCATCTGGGCACATTCATTGAATGTCTTTTCCTCCCTTCTTTCCTTTCACTAAGCTGACCAAAAAAAAATCATCATGTATTTTTCAACATTTTGAAGAGACAATAGTCCTAATGCTGCCCATTGACTTGTGCAAATTAGGATGTAATAAATGCCCAGTCATAGGGACATTTATTACCTTTCACTTCCGAGCCTTCCTATATTAAATAATGTCTCATCAAGCGAATGATGCACTAAATGCTTGTTTTCCCAAGTCGTGTGTCAGTAAGGGCATCTCGGTCTTTTTGTCTCTGATCTGACACAATATGTCACGTGCTCATTCCCCATTGGTTGTGTCTTCTGCCTTCTTGTGCCTTCTGATACTAATTGTGTAAGACGAGGTCATGATGGCTAACCTAGCCTAGCCTAAGTTATTAACCTGTACATCAATAGCCTCTATAGGAGCAGAAACGCCAACTTGGACGGGAACATCTCGGTATCGAGGGAGTGGTACATGTAGAGACCGATGTACTCCATATCCGACCGAGGGATACGTGTCGGTACGTAACGTACTGGGTGTCATTAATCCCTATGAATAGTACCTCGGGGGAAGAGGGACTTATGAACCGACGAGTACGTGTCGTGATCACAGTAACAAGAATATACTGATGTCGAGGACACGTGTCTTCATCTTGGAGTATTTGAAAATGTCCCATCAACTGCTCTCAGCCTTCGATCTCCTGACACCGAGGGCATGCGTCGTAAGGAGACGAAGGGTTCTGCAACTACCTCAACTACTTCATCATTGTCTCTAGCCGCTTTCCCTTGCTTAGGAGGTCGTGCGCATTAAATGCTTCTCTTCGTGCTTCGTGCCCAAATGATGGGGACAGGTGCTATATAAATGGGCTTCCTCTCTCCCTCTCTCATTTCGCCATTTCGAACTTCTTCAGAGAGCCCTTGCGTAAAAACCTCGCTAGAGATCCCTTTCCTTTCGTTGTTTACTGCCCAATATTTCACCGGAGTCTCAAAGCCAGCAGACCCATCATTGCTTTTGAACATCCTAGGGGAAGGAACCACTTCAAGTTTTCAAGAAAAACTTCTGTTGACGTTCTGGTGAGTCCTTGTATCTTCCCTCTCTTTGCCCTTCTGTCTCTTCTTTTCTTCTTCTCGCTGTTTTTATTTTCTTTTGATTTTTCGATAACCGGAGGTGTTTTTGGTTGCCATTCTGTGACCAACCCTCGGGAAGCCTCCTCGGAGATCTTCGTGGGAAAACCCCTCCTTTCTTCCTCAATTTTTATCATTTTTGGAGACGCCCCAACGTCGCCCTGCCCCTGAGAATCCTCAGGCTAGTTTTTCTCGAGGCCAGGGAAGTACAAAGTGAAGGGGGGCGAGCAGATTAATAGGTTTAGGGTCCAGTATCGCATCCCCCCATATGTAGACATAGAGGATTATAACTCGGCTGTGCATTTCTGTACCCTCGAGGTCGAGGATGAGATGCCCTTTTATACCAAAACCATCATAAAGGGCGGAATTAGGTTCCCTCTGCCCCCTCTACTCCTCTAGTTCCTCTCCCATTTCCACCTCTTCCCCGGGCAGTGTTGCCTCAATGTCTTCAAAATAATAATGGGAGTCTTAGAGCTCAACAAGCGTCTCGGGGTAAATATTGGGTTGAACGATATCCTCTTTTGCTACTCCCTCTTGAGGGTCATGCCCCAGCAAAACTTCTACCTCAAAGTCAAGGACTCATCCATGTACCTCGTAACTCACATTCCTAACTCGGACAAGGGGTACAAGGATGACCTACTGATCTTCAAGGGGTCCTGGCAGAGGGGTGCCAGTCTCGAATATGACGTCTATTATGCCCTTTGGAATAGAGAATGACAAGTACGTCGGCTTCTTCGAGTCTATTATTTTGTTATTGAGATTTTTTAGAAGTGTTCATAACTCCCTCTCCTCTCTTTCTTTTTTGTGTAGACATCTTTGTTAGGGAAACAGCTCCTCCACTTTGGTCCTTGGTAAACTTTACCGACCTCGTCACTGTTTGGAGATTGGTTGGTGACGACGGGTTCGGTCGGGTTGCTCACATTCTTCTGAACTACACTCTCGGATATAAAAAGTTCTCACAGCTCCCCCAGCCTTTCGAGCCTTTGCGGTGGTCTGAACTCTTCGATCAAGCTACGCAACAAGAGGTCGAGGAGAATTTGGAGGAAGACCGTGACCGGGCTATAGAGGCCGAAGTAGAGGGTGTTGTTGAAGTTGAGGAGTTCGGGGCCAAGGAGGCTTTTGTTCCTTCGTACGCTGAAGTAGGGACTTCGGGAAGAGATTCGTGGCCTGACTTCCAAATCCTGTAGTCCCTAGACGAGGAAGACGCCCTCGAGATAGCCATGTCGAACACGCCTCGCATAGATCTGGGGTTCCTAAGGCAGAGGCAGGCCCTCGCTATCGGGAGGGGACGAGGGTCAACCAGTGGGGCCCCATCAACAAGGACCAGCGCCACCCCACCTTCAAGAACCGTTAGTCGGGGTCAAGTGCGCAACCGAGATCCTCAGATCGAGGAGGAGAGAAGGGTCAAACAAAGGCACGATGGCCTGGGTAGGAGATCCAGGGCCCCCTTCGCTCAGTAGCAAAGCGGGAGGGGCCGTGGGTTGCCTCCTCCACCTCAGCAGCAACAGCAACAACCGAGGCCACAACAACAGCAACAGCAGCAAAGGCAAACTCCACCTCCCCCTCCGTAGATAGTGGAAGCCGCAGAGTGGAGCCCTCGGGTCACTGATCACATAAACTGGGTGATCAGGGTCGATGACTCTATTTTGCTGGACCCCCATGTTGCTAACGCAGTGGGTAAGACGCTGCACTTCGAGGCCGACATGGTGGCTCACAGGGGGCGATCAACGAACGCGTTGTTTCGCTCCATCATTCAAAATTCTCTGGTGGTAAGTTCATCTTCACTTCAGTCTTTTCTAGTCGCGTTACTTTTTGTTGACAAGTCCTTTCCTTCGCAGACCACCCAACAGATTTCCATAAATCACTGCGCGATATCATGGAGCTAGGATGGACCTCCAGTGGATTCAAGAGCAGAAGGAAGAGGCCGAGAGAGCCCTGACCAGTGCTAAGGAGGATGTAGCTGTCAGGGATTTCACTCTCGTGGGACAGGCTGCTCAGATTGAGCAACTCCTAAAGGACGACAAATTGGCAAAGATCGGCGCTGAAAAGCTTAGTGCTGCCTTGGCCGACGCTGAGGAGAGGATTACACAGCAGACGCAGCAGTTCTCTGTGGTAGAGGAGAGGGCTGTATGTTCAAAAGAGAACTGTCTGGCTCTGACCCAGGAGCTAGACAAGATCAGGGCTGAGGCGGAGAACAGGAAGTCCGAGGAACAACTCTGAGAGGAGTTCGCCGACGACGTGCTACCTGTGCTTAAGGAAAATAGCAAGGAGTTCTTCAAGAAAGGGTGAGACGAGGCACTTCGGTCTGCTGGGATCCTTCCAGGCTCCTCGCTTTTCTAGATGCATAACTACGTGCAATCGGCAGAGATGGAGCAGGCTGAGGCCGAGATTGCTGCCGAGGGTGCAACTCCAACGCCGATGCAAGTTTCGACAGACCCGCTCGAGTTGGTAATTTTGGATCTATCCGACGAGGTTCTGCTAGACCTAGCCCCTGACCACAATATTCCTCAGACTCTCCCTATTGCTGATTCACTCCCAACTCTGTCTGCTCCCGAAGCTGCTCAACCATTTTGCGTCGATTCGCCTTGCAGCGATGTGTTGGAGATGCCTAGGGCCAGATGAGGACTTTTTGCCCACCTTTTTTTTTTTTTTTGAACTGTACTCCTTTTCTTCTTTTTGTAGCTCTTGGGGACGCAAAACCCCTCCTTTGAAATGAAGTTTTTTTTATTTGTTCTTGCATTTTCTTTTGTGCATCCTCTTCTCTTTTTTTCTTTTTAACGAACTTGATATTCCTGACACCTGGGGAGTTATTCTGTCGGTCCGTCCGATTGGTTTAGTATCATCATTGCTAGGGACCGTACGCATTCACGGGGGCTTGCCCATCATGAAATTTATTCGTACTCTTTATTTTGAGGCATGAGTCTTTGAACTCTACATCCAGGGCCTTACCCTTCCAAGGGGCTTGCCCTAGTTTTTCCTTCGGGGGCAGGAGTCCTTGAACTCTGTCCCCAGAGCTTTACCCTTCTAGGAGGCTTGCTCCTTATTTTCCTTCCGGGGGCAGGAGTCCTTGAACTCCCTCCCCAGGGACTTACCCTTCTAGGAGGCTTGCTCCTTATTTTCCTTCGGGGGGCAGGAGTCCTTGAACTCCGTCCCCAGGGTCTTACTCTTTCAAGAGGCTTGCTCCTGTTTTTCCTTTGGGGGGCAGGAGTCCTTAAACTCTGTCCCCAGGGCCTTACCCTTCTAGAAGGCTTGCTCCTATTTTTCCTTCTGGGGTAGGAGTCCTTGAATTGTGTCCCCAGGGCCTTACCCTTCCAGGAGACTTGCTCCTTATTTTCCTCCGGAGGCAGGAGTCCTTGAACTCTGTCCCTAGGGCCTTACCCTTTCAGGAGGCTTGCTCATATATTTTTTTTTCTTCGGGGGCAAGAGTCCTTGAACTCTGTCCCCAGGGCCTTACTCTTCCAAGAGGCTTGCTCCTGGTTTTCCTTCGGGGGCAGGAGTTCTTGAACTCTGTCCCCAGGGCCTTACCCTTCCAGGGGGCTTGCTCCTATTTTTTTTTTCTTCGGGGACAGGAGTCCTTGAACTCTGTCCCTAGGGCCTTACCATTCTAGGAGGCTTGCTCCTTCTTTTTCCTTCGGGGGCAGGAGTTCTTGAACTCTGTCCCCAGGGTCTTATCCTTGTAACTTAGCCGTTGGTGAACACTGACGGAGATAATACTCAAAAATAGTATTTGTTTAGATTTATCACATTCCAAGGTCGTATTACAGATTTTCCTTCTATATCTTCTAATCTATATGACCCGGTGCTCCGATAGAAACCACTTTGTAGGGCCCTTCCCAATTAGGTCCCATTTTTCCTTCTGCTAGGTCACGGGTATTGGCCGTTATCCTTATGAGGATCAGATTATCGATTTGAAACTCTCGCGCCTTGACCCTTTTGTTGTGAAGTTGGAAAATCTTTTCCTGATACTTGGTTACTCTCAAGGCGGCTATCTCCTTTCTTTCCTCTGCTAGATCCAAATCCAGTCCGAGTTGACGGTCGTTTCCCCCTGTGTCAAAGGCCTGCGTCCTTATGGTTGGAAGCCTCACTTCTAGAGGTATGATTGCTTCCATCCTGTAAGCCAGGGAGTAAGGGGTTTCTCCTGTCGAGGACCGAGGGGTGGTTCTATACGCCCATAAAATGTTCAATAGCTCATCCGTCCATTTTTTCTTAGCTTTCTCCAATCTCTTATTGATCCCATTGATAATTGTATTGTTGGAGGCTTTCTGCCTGCCCATTGGCTTGGGGGTAGGCAAGGGTGAAATAGAAATTACGGATTCCGAGTTACTTGCAAAAAGATTTGAAACGCCCGCCGGTAAATTGAGTCCTGTTATCCGATACAAGTGCTCAGGGAATCCCAAACCTGATGACTATGTTTCCCTAGACGAACTTTTTAGCATCTATGTTGCGGATGTGAGTCAATGTCTCTGCCTCAACCCACTTGGTGAAATAATCCATCGTCACAATGAGGAACTTCTTATTTCCAGGAGCCTTAGGCAGGGGTCCAACTAAGTCGAGCCCCCACTGGGCGAATGGCCAAGGGCAGGTCAAGGGGTGCAAGTCCCCCACGGGTTGTTTGATTGTTGGGGAGAACCTCTAACATTGGTCGTATTTTTGGACATATGCGTGTGCGTCTCTTTGCATCTGCGGCCACCAATATCATTGAGATATGATGCAATGTGCCATGGATCGCCCCCTAGAATGCCCTCGCATATTCCTTTGTGCACCTCATAGAGGAGGTCTTCCACCTAATCCTCCTATACGCATAGTAGACAAGGTCCTGAGAAAGAACTTCGATATAGCTTATAATCCGGAGAGACCCACAACCGCTGGGCTTTAAGTTTTATCTTCCTGGCTTCCTTTGAACACTCCGGGAGGTCTCCTGTTACCAAGAACTTGAGAAAATGATCAATCCAGCTAGGCGACTTGTGTGTGTCCTAGACGACCATTGCCTCGGGGGCTTGGTCTATGTAGGAGGTGGGAAGGTATTCTATGGTGATTCTGCGCGACTGAGAGGACTCCAGTGCCGAGGCTAGGCAAGCTAGGGCGTCGGCATGCGCATTCTTATCTCAGGATACTTGTTTGATCTCAATCTTTCTGAACTTGCGGATTACAGTTGTTGCCTTGTGATGATAAGCCTTCATCCTAGGGTCCATTGTCTCAAACTCTCCGTTAACTTGGTTGACTACCAACATGGAATTGCAATGTACGATCAAGTCCGTAACTCCAGCTGCCTCGACTAATTGAAGTCCTGAGATGAGGGCCTCATACTCAGCTTCATTATTGGATGCTTTGAACCCCAGCCGAACGGCCTGCTCCGCGACCATCCCATTTGGAGAGACTAGCAAGATACCGATTTCGGACCCCTTACTGTTCGAGGAACCGTCCACACATAAAAGCCATGGTGATCCCTTACAATTCATTGGGGACGCTATGCCGGGAGGAGGCGGTCTTTCTGAAACGGGAGGTTCTCCTGAAAACTCTGCTATGAAGTTCGCTAACACCTGACCCTTTATAGCGGTTCAAGGTTTCAAATGAATGTCGTGTTTCCCCAGCTCTACTGCCCACTTGAAAATCCTTCCAGAGAAGTCTGCCTTCCTCAAAATGGCCTTTAAGGGCTGATCGGTAAGGACGGTAATTGGGTGCACCTAGAAATAATGCCTTAGTTTTCTTACAGTTGTGACTAGGGATAGAGCCAGTTTCTCTAGGGAAGGTATCTTGTCTCTGCGTCTAGGAGTGCCTTGCTTATGTAATAAATCAGTTTCTGGCGGTGCTCATGCTCACGAATAAGTACTCCGCTGACGGTAAATTCTGATACGGATAAGTACAAGAAGAGCATTTTTCCCTGGATAGGGACGGATAGGGTCGGGAGAGTCCTGAGGTATTCCTTGATTCATGTCAGGGCGTCTTCACACCCTAACTCCACATACCCTTCCCAGCCCCCTTGATGGCTCCAAAAAAGGATTTGCATTTGTCTGAGGAGCGCGAGACAAACGGTTAAGTGCTGCCAGCATCCCCGTGAGCTTTTGGACTTTTCAGACAGTTCGGGGGCTCCGGATGTCTAGGATCGCTTGAATCTGATCCGGGTTAACTTTGACTCCTCGCTGACTTACCAGATATCCAGAAATTTACCCGACTCCACTCTGAAAATGCACTTTGCGGTGTTCAGCTTCAGCCCATACTCCTTGAGGGTGGAGAAGGTATCCGCCAAATCTATCAGGTGGTCACAACTTTGTTTGCTCTTCACCAACATATCATCAATGTAGACCTCCATGGTGTTGCTGATCTATTTTTTGAACATCTAATTCATCAGTCTTTGGTATGTTGTCCCGGCGTTCTTCAGCCCAAACGGCATCACTTTGTAACAGTAAACTCCCATTGGAGTGATAAACACCGTCTTTTCTTGATATGGGGGTTGAAAAGAGATCTGGTGATATCCTGCTCGGGCGTCCAAGAAGTCCATGCGTTGATATCCGGCAGTGGCATCTACTAACTGGTCCACCTTTGGCAGGGGGTAGTCGTCCTTGGGACATGCCTTGTTTAGATCAGTGAAGTCTACGCAGACGCGCCATTTCTCCCCTTTTTCTTCGCGCAGACCGTGTTAGACAGCCATTCCAGGAACTATACCTCCCGGATGGTATTGGCCTCTAAGAGTTTATCGATCTCTTCGTTGACCGCTCGGGTGTGGTGCAGCGCCATGCGTCGTGGCTTCTGCTTTACTGGCTTGTGCGCTGGGTCAACATGCAGCTTGTGGGTGATAATTTCGGGATCCACTCCCTTAATCTCCATTGCGTTCCAAGCGAACACGTCTGCATTTCCCCTCAAGAAGTCAATCATCTCCTCCTGTTCGGCTGTGGGCATCGTGGTTCCAACCAAGAAGTACCTTTCCTCTTCTCCCTCCACCAAGGGCACCTTTCAGAGGTCCTTCACCGACCGTTCCGTTGGGTCAATCCGGGGGTCATCCATTCTTGGACACCCGGACTGTGATTGCTATTTTTCCACAATCTCTTCCGGAGGGCGCTCCTTCTCTTGGGTGAAAACCCCCGCTCTTACAGCCGAGTAAAAATAGTTCTTCGCGGACGCTTGATCCCCTCGGATCTCCATGATCGCTTTTGGCGTAGCAAATTTTAATTTTTGGTGATAAGTAGAGTGTACCGCTCCCAGGACATGCAACCATGCTCGTCCCATGATCACATTATAGGGAGAGTCCGTATCGATCACCACAAACTCCGTATTGATGGTGAAGGGACCCGTGACAACTGACAATGTGATTTTGCCTATAGGCAAGGCAAATGAGCCATTAAATTCGACGGGAAGCGTCTTGACCTTGGTAAGGTCCTTGAGACCGAAACCCATCCGCTTTAAAATATCTGAGTACATCACTTCCGAGGAACTCCCAGAGTCCACCAACACCCTCTTGACGTCGAACTTGCCTATCTTCAGGGTAATGATCAGGGCGTCGTTAAGGGGAGTCACCACGCCCGCCAAGTCTGCGTGAGAGAACGTGATGCCGGGCTCACCAATCCTGATCCTTTTGTTGGGCGGCCCCCCATTACTCTCGGCAATCTTTCTCGTAAATGCTACTCTCTTGAGATCGGACTCGAGTTCCTTGGACGTCGGGCGATCTAGTGGACATACATGGATCACGTCTATGACATTGTCTAGCTCCCCAGCAGGGGCGGGGGCGTGTCTCTCTTCTAACTCAGATTCTATGTATTCTTTTAAGTAACCGTCCCGGACCAACCTTTCCAAGAAAGACCTGTACACTCTTCAACTTTCGGTGCGATGGCCGAAATCCCGGTGATAGGAACACCTGACCTTTTGATCACGGGTGGACGGATCGCTCTGTATTATGGGCGGCCACTTGAAGAATGGCTCATGCTTGATCTTGTGGAGCAACTTGTAGATGGATTCTTTGAACACAGTCTGAATACCTTTGAATGACCCCCCGAAGGGGGTAGCAGCTCCTTTCGAGAAGTATCCTCCCGCTCCCTCTCTTTTCTCTTAGGTTGGAGGGTTCTATCTTTGCTGCTTCCCATTTCGTCCTCGATCCTAGAGTATTTGTTTATCCAGGTCATTAGCTCGCTTATATCTGAGGGAGTCTTTTTGGTCAGGGATCGGTACAGGTCCGTGTCCCTTGCTAAGCCAAGCCTGAAAGATGCTGCTGCCATGACTTCCAAACATCCCTGCACCTCATTAACCTCTTCCCAGTATCGGATGCGTACTGGCGAAGGGTCTCAAATTTCCTTCGTCTGAGCATCAGTAATGATCCAACGTCTTTAGGCCGCTTACTCCCCGTAATAAATCGGGCTAGGAACTGCCTCGTCAACTCTTTCCATGATCCAATGCTATTGGGGGGAAGAGCCTCGAACCACTTCATCGCAGAGTCCCCCAAGCTCATAGAAAAACACTTGGCAGATGAGTTGTTGGTTCGAATGATACAGGGACATCATTTGTTTGTACTGCCTGAGGTGAGCTTCGGGATCTGATCGCCCATCGTAAGTTTTAAATCTTGGTACTACGAACTTCCTTGGTACCTCCATCTCTCGGATATCCCTGACAAAAGACGATTGTATGGTCTCATCTTCAGCGTCATCCTGGATAGTCCTGCCCTTTCTCCTGGATTCCAACCGAGCTCTGAGATCAGTTTTCACCCTAAATGGATGTCTTCTGAGGTCTCCGAGTTTATTGATGGGGTTCCCCTTTTCCAGGCGTCGCGTGGAAAGGGTTGAATCCTCCTCGGACTTGTCTCCCTTCCTCCGCCTTGACAGCCCTCGCCGGAGGTTGTCCAGGGCTAAAGGCCTTGCCTTCCTGGAATAGTCGTCGAGGGGGTGCTCATTGGCTCTTGGACGTTTCGGGGCCTTGGAGCCTTCAGCCTTGTTATTTAAATGATTTCTCAAGTCCTCAATTTCTGCTTCTCGGGCAGGGAGTCCACGAGAAGGGAACGAGTCCCTCGACCCTTCGCCGGAGGTGACGAATTCGTTGACCTGGCTTAGGACGTTCACATTGTCTTTTTTCAACTGTCGTAATCGATCCCCAAACTTTTCTTCGATCACCTCCGCCGGTTGACGAGCCAAGGGGGCGGATTCTCTTGACCTGATGCCCATACTGGTTTGAGGAGTAAGCCCCCTTGACTGAATAGAGACATTTCTGTTGTCATCAGCGTGACCTTTCCCTCCATCATGACGAAGAGCTTGTAAATTGAGGCATTTTTGCTCAGGACCTTTCCCCTTGTGTCGAGTATTCACCATGGTCACTGTCCTTTTTAGAGAAGAAACTAGGAAAACTAGTCGTTTCCCACAGACGGCGCCAGATTATGCATGTAGGATCTTGCACAATATAAATACGAGAACAAATCTCTCCCGTGGTGAACACGAGTCAGTCAATCGAATGGTCAACCTTACTGCTTGGAACTGACTATGAGGACTGGTGGTAGCCTGGAACGATAATGGGTGACTTTTGTGGGTCGTCGGAAGGGTCCAGTAAGGCTGAGGGAGGCTCCTGAAACAGAGAAAAATGAGTTAGGAGGGCGCCGGAGTGTTCTCCGGCATATCCCCTCCGACGATCATGTCAGTTCCTTGAGAGAGGGGAAGAAGAAAACACTATGTATAGGTTTGAGAAAAGGTTTTTGCGTCCTCCTTCTTGCCTTTTATGAGGAGTATTTATACCTCAAAAACTCATGATTGCTATCAGTGTGGTTAGTAGGTGATCATTAGATACGGACAATGTGCGCACTGATTCCTATGAGGAATGTCTTCTCTCTTAACTGCTTGGGACCCCGAGCAACCAATGCTTCATCATTGGGCTGCCGAATGTTTAATGAGCTTCTCTCGGTAATGATGTAATAAATGCCCAGTTACAGGAACATTTATTACCTTTCACTTTCGAGTCTTCCTGCATTAAATGATGTCTCATCAAGGGAATAGTGCACTAAATGCTTGCTTTCCCAAGTCGTGTGTCAGCAAGGGCATCTCGGTCTTTTTGTCTTTGATCTGACACAATATACCACGTGCCCATTCTCCATTGGTTGTGTCTTCTGTCTTCTGACACCAATTGTGTAAGACGAGGTCATGATGGCTAATCTAGCCTATCCTAGGCTAGTGACCTGTACATCAATAGCCTCTACAGGAGTAGAAATGCCAACCTGAACGGGTACATCTCGGTACCGAGGGAGTGGTACATGTAGGGACCGATGTACCCCATATCCGACCGAGGGATACGTGTCAGTACGTAACGTACTGGGTGTCATTGATTCCTATGAACAGTACCTCGGGGAAGAGGGACTTGTGAACCGACGAGTACATGTCGTCATCACAGTAACAAGAATATATTGATGCCGAGGACACATGTCTTCATCTTGGAGTATTTGGAAAATGTCCTATCAGTGATTGATGTAAATTAAGATGTATAATATTAAAAAATAATTTTTCAGTTAGGTAATTAAACTTGATGATGTACAAAGTCGACTATGTACTATCAAATCAGTCGAGTGTATAGTGTAAAATAATTAATAATAAGAGACAAAGATTACGTGGTTGGGTCTGAGTGACCAAACCACGTAAGGCGGTAACGGTGGCCGAATAACTTTATTAATGAGAGAAAGAGTATGCTCAAGGAGGTGTGTCTCAGATCTGCCCTAATTAAGATGGTGACGTGAGAGTCAAGATACTAGTTTACCTAAAAAAATAGCTACAATTAGATATAAGCATTATTTTAGAGTCATAATTATTTCAATAATTATTTTTTCACGTACGTTGACTCTTTTTGAATTTTTAAATTTTAGACTTCATTGAAATCATCAGTTAAGTCTGACCTGCCGTTAATGATTTGGACTTAATCCATATACGGCCCAAACTTAGCTTGAATCTGGCTCGTCAAAACCGAATAAAAGGGGAGAAACTTCATTTTGGAGATGTGTGTCAAGGTTCCATTTCACTAATATAATATTATTTAAAAAGTTAAAAATTCTTATTTTTTATCTACAATATTTATTAAATAATTATTTTTTATCTACAGTACCATTAATCGTGTTATTCGTGTCGAATTTTAATTTGACTAATTTATAATTCGTGTCAATTAATCGTATTATTTTCAGATTTGTTTAGAGTATTCGGGTCAAAAATTAACACCTCTATCCACTGTGACCCCACACAAACCTACTATAAACCTCTCTCGTCCGATACACTTACTAGCCTTTACCCATTTGACGTATTTCTCCTTGCCATTATACCCTTCCATTGCCCCTATAAATAGAAGGGCTTTGGTTCTGGAGAGAGAGTGATCAAAAGCTAAGCTTAAAAGTATATAACAATGGTGGGAGGCGAAGAAGTGAGGAACAAACAGGTGATATTTAGAGACTATGTCAGTGGTTTTCCCAAGGAATCTGATAAGTACATAACCACAGACAAGACCTTACATTTGAAGGTTCCTGAAGCCTCAAATGGTGTTTTAGTGAAGAATCACTACTTGTCTAGTGACCCTTACATGCGTCTTCGCATGCAAAAACATGGGGACCTTGATGGTTTGTTACACCCCTGGTTCTGTATGTCTCTCTCTCTCTCTCTCTCTCTCTCTCTTGGATTTATAATTTGAAATTTTCAATTGTGTCTCGTCTCACATTGCGTTTTCAAATTTCAACCATTACGTTTCTCACGGAAGGCACATCAGCAATCATGATTGTTATTTTTATACTATCTCAATTATAGATATTGAAAAAGTGTATTTTACTACGTAAACATTCTCGTTTTGAAAACATGGAGTTTATTTTCTTTCGAGGAAATGTAAAACCAATACAATTAGTTGAAAGAACAATTTGAAAAAACTCAATGGTTGAGGGGGTCAAATATAATTTAGGATAAAATGCACTTTTAGCCTCCAAGGTATGCTTTTAATGTCTATTTGGTCTATAATCTTTCAATTGTGTGTATTTGGGTCCTAAAGTTTTTAATTTGTAGCTATATTGTCCATTCTCAAATGTCTTTAGTCACATGCCAATAACGTTCTAAAATTTATATCTATTTGGTCCTTAAAGTTCTTAATTTTTATCTAGTTGGTTCTATGTGATTGACGCATGATTAGAAGGATTAATGATTTTTTGACAGACATTTGAGATTGGACCACCTAAATACAAATTAGGTACCAAATAAACATAATTAAAAGATTAAAGACCAAATAGGCTTTATGCGTATCCTATAATTTATTAATCAACTTATGACCCACAAAAAAATTCAAGGATTGTGTGGGACCCATTTCCCTTTAATTTATTATTGATTAAAAGGGTTAAATAGTTTGCAGTGTTGTGGGGTAGACTCCCTCTGCTCTTAGTTTTTAATTGATCGATTAAGACTTGCAGGTGATGGGTGGATACGGAGTTTGTAAAGTGGTGGATTCGGGGCACCCAGATTTCAAAAGGGGTGAATTAGTTTGGGGGATAACAGGATGGGAAGAGTACACCCTCATTACGTCACCTGAAACCCTTTTCAAAATTCAGCACACCGATGTTCCCCTTTCCTACTACGTAGGACTTCTTGGTATGCTTGTTTAAATATTTGCAAATTAATTCCTACGAATAATCTAGTGGAATGAATTAGAATCGAAACCAAACATAAATTCAGACATTTTAACTTCGATTTTCATTGTGATTCTTAATTTAATTGATATTTATGATTAGTGGGTAATTATAAATATTTGGTGTTTACTTTTTAGGGGTGCATTTAATGTCATTATACTTTGAAAAGATTTCTTATCACTTGAAAAAAATAGAGTAAATTATGTATTTAACCCTAAAATTATGACTCTTGTATCAATTAAGCTCCTAAACTATCTAATTATTTCAATCAAGCCTTTATGTTAGGGTTTCTAATAGAAGGTTGTGGAGCGTTGTTGGTCACGTGCCTTTATCAGGGGCATTTTAGGCAACCCAATTAAAGACATGAAAAAATTATATATTTAACCCTCAAACCATGAACCGTGTGTCAATTAAGTCTTTTTTTTTTGAATCAATAAGCCCCTAAACTATCTAATGGTTAAAAAAGATTAATGCTACAAATGGTTAAAAAAAACAAAATAATACTACACAATCCGAATTTGTAACCCAAATTCTCATATCAAATCAACAAGGATGGTTGAATCAGTGGGTCCTAATAACTTTTTTTGAGGAGAACCACTGATCTAATTATCCTTATTGATTTGAGATGCAAATTTAAATTACAAATTTAAAAAAACAAAATAGTTTTCAAAAAGACGAAAATGTTGAACGATACCTCTTTTATGTTGTCATTGAGAAATTAAGAAGATTTGAAGTCAAAAGGCTTTGCTATCAACAGATGCCATTAACCACAAACCACATCGCAATCTAATGCAATTTCCTTGCATGGAATGCATATAGGTGGAAGTAACATTCATTACAATATTTTTTTTTCTCAATTTGCTTCAATGGTTATTAACCTAAATTCAAGTAAGATATAATATTTATAAGTGAGATTTCTCTTTATAAATGATGAATGATCTACCATTGAGTAAAATTGAGATCAAGTGTATTGGAGGGGATCTTGATTCCATATATGTGTGTTTGGATATCACACATTCAATAATGACGACTCAGACGGCTTAGATGATTTGGCCGAGTCACGTGAGATTTGTGGTTTACCCAAAATATATGATAGTATCAGAATAAAAGGTACTGAACTGTATTAGTATTAGCTGATATTTTGAACCATGTATCTAATATCTGGTGAATTTTTTTTTCCTTTCAAGGTATGCCTGGTCTGACTGCTTATGTTGGATTTTATGAGATTTGTACTCCAAAGAAAGGAGAGAAAGTATTTGTTTCTGCAGCATCTGGTGTAGTTGGCCAGGTTGTTGGGCAATTTGCAAAACTAATGGGTTGCTATGTTGTTGGTAGTGCTGGAAGCAAAGAAAAAGTGAGTTAACCCTCATTAACTTAACCAAAAAATTGTATGTTTGTCCTATCTCAGGTTGTTCCATCTACGTTTCTCATATTGAACTTCAACTACATTTATTAATTTCATAGTATTACCCCCTTAACCATCACATTTCACACAAACTACTCCTAGTAGACACAGAAAAAATGGCATTTTCCTTAATATGTAGACATTTCCTGTTCATGTTGGATTTGGCTTTGGGGTAATGTTATATCCATTTAAGTATTTGAGAGAATATTAGAATAATGACATAAATTCAATGGTTAATTGGACAAAGTTACAACAATGTTATCCCCCAATACACTTTTCCTTTAATTCCTTGCTTTACACATCATCCATCATTAATGAGTGAGACATTCACTATTGATGACCGAGAGACCCACTTGTATTTAATGGGTTTTACTTCAATGGATGAAAGATGATGTGTCAAGAAACAAATTGACAATAAAGTGTGTGGGAGCAATCTCACTCTGAGTTATTGTTAAAGAGGCCAATTTTTTATCCAAAAAATTGGAGTAATTGGTTGTCTTGTGAAGTCTTTTGTTATTTGTATGATTTGACTCTGGGAGAAACAATGCAGATCTAATCACGTGACATAATTTAATGTAACACTCGTATTGAAAGTGTGTTTCATCTAATATTAGACCTCACAATAAGATATACATGACATGTGATAGACCTTCAAATTGACAAGAACAATATACCCACAAAGTTAAAAATTTAGTAGGAAGAGGGCATTGGATGACTTTATTCTAGACACTAATTATCATATTTCTTTGGCTTTAAATTCTGGATAAGGTTGACCTGTTGAAGAACAAGTTTGGGTTTGATGATGCTTTCAATTATAAGAAAGAACATGACCTGGATGCAGCTTTGAAGAGGTATGTTTTATCATTAACAGAAGCATGGTGTAGTTGAAATTATCACTTTTTGGTGGGATGTCAATTTTATCCATCAACACGAACCCGATCTAACATAAAATTCAAAAATAACAAGATTAGTTGACATGAGTAATAAATGGGTAAAATTAAAATTCGACATGAATAACATGATTAACGAGTACTATAGATTGAAAATAAGTATTTAATGAGCATTGTACTATAGATTGAAAATAAGTATTTAATGACATTAAATAATTTTTTATTGACACGAATATTGACACGAACCCGACACGTACCAAAAATAATTTGACATAAAAATAACACGACCAAAAGTGATACGATACAAAAATGACACGACAAGATTGACACCCTACTTTTTGGGGTTTATTTTGGTTTTGTGATGTAGTCCTCTAGCTTGCAGCTTAACATTTTTGATAGGATTGTCAATGGGTCTTGTTGTGTTGTGCTGTGTTGTGTTTTAAAGGTATATAAGACATGTCTTGTTAACTTTTAGTTCAACACATACCCAACAGATTTGTAATCTTGGTATTGTATGGGATTCTTATTGTATTGAATCGAGTTTATGTTGACTTGTTTTTAATATGTTTAGTTGGTCCATACAATATCATTGATATCTGATTGCCACCAGGTACTTCCCGGAAGGTATTGACATTTACTTTGAGAATGTTGGGGGAAAGATGCTAGATGCAGTACTCCTCAATATGAAAATTCATGGTCGGATTGCTATGTGTGGAATGATCTCCCAATACAACAATATCCACGAACCTGAAGGAGTAACCAACTTGATGTATCTCATCTACAATCGAGTTCAAATGCAAGGATTCTAGGTTTTCGATTATTATCACCTCTATTCCAAGTTTTTGGATACTGTACTGCCTTACATCAGAGAACGAAATATAACATATGTGGAAGATATTGCTGAAGGCCTTGAGAGCGGCCCTGCGGCTCTTGTAGGTCTTTTTAATGGCTTGAACATTGCAAAACAGGTGATTGTAGTTGCTCGTGAATGATTCAAGTTTCGTGCAGGTGATTATGCAGTAGGAGGGTTAGTTGAGTCATGTCCTGTTATTTTTGTGTCTATGGGCATTGTTAATCGTATTACTTTTAAATTGTGTTGCTTCTATTCATGTCAATATTTTTGGACATTGTACTGTGTTAGATGAGAGAATAAATGATAACATCAAGAAACAAATGCTTATAGTTGCTCGTGAATGATTCAACTTCATTCAAATGATGATGGATTGAGTTCTTCTATGTGTTTTGAGTTACATTTGTGAATACAGACGATGTCAATCGATTTGTATAGTATTACCATCGTGTTGTGTTATGTGGAGCCATATCATTTTTGGGTTTGCAACATTTAATTATTTGTCAATTTAAGAATTAAAAAAAAGAGAGAGAAATATTAGGTAAAGAAAGATACATCGAGGTTATACAGGGAGCCTATCTTTACCAAAGGGAAGGATTCATAACTTGTATCTTTCTTTTTGAGTTATATTCTATTTTGTTTTGTTTGTGTGGATTGTATTGTGTTGTTCTTTCAGATTTTGTATCTAAAATAGTAATCAATCGTTGTGTTGGGGGACTGGGGAGTCCATTTATCTAAGACCCAATACAAATATTTGTAATTTATACCCACCTATAAATTTAATCGTATAGGTGTGAGCCCTACAGTAGTATATTAGGACACTTTAGCTTATTTTTTTATCCCATGTAAGATTTTCCACATATATAATATCCAACAATCTCACCCTCATGTGTGAATCACTTCGGGCTTAGTTTTCCCTTAAATCTAATCCACTATTCTCTACAAGCATTGCGTCCACCTATTCTTTTACAAGAGTCTGCTCTTCTTAGAACTAAACTTTTTCGGCCTTTATGAGTTACTGTATTACCATTTTATTAAGAGTTCTTGTGCTCTGGCCCATGCCCTACTCTTTTTCCAAGTTCAGTTTCCACGTCTTCAAATACCAAGAGCCCACCACTTTTTTCTTCCCTACTCTTTTTTCAAGTTGTGTTTCCATGACTTTGAATACCAAGAGCCCACCACTTTTCTCAAAAATTATCATCAGTATCGGCACGCTAAAATCCTTCGCGAGAGTTTACCTAGGATTGTCAACCTTCGACTCTAATATCATTTTGTTGGAGAACTAGGGAGCCCATTGATCTACGGCCCAATACACATGTCTAGAACTTATACCCATCAGAAATTTAGCATACATTAATTCAGGTAAATTTGCTAGTTGTAAGTCATTTTTTTCTCTGTAGAAGAGAATGTTTATCATGGTATACTTCCAAACGAATTATTCTCTAAATGAGAGGAACCATATCTAAATTATCAAAGGAATTCTACACACAACACTCTCCTCTCCTATTATTTTTAATCTCCCGACAGGTGAAAATGTGGCATTTTCTTAAACTGTTGTGTATTTAATGCACAATGACTCCTTACTTTTTTTTACTTCTTCATTACTTATTCACATTTCATCAAAAATTTGGCATACACTAATAAATGTAAGTCTTCAAGTAGTCAGTTATTTTTATCTCTATAGAAGAAAAACCCTAAATCACAATACATGCTTATTGCGGTATGCTTTTGAAGAGTTAATTTCCAGATGAGACGAACTAGATTTAAATTAATCAAAAGAATTGTACACACAACAGTCTCTTTTCCTGTTATTTTAAATCTCTTAACATGTGCAAATGTGACACTTTCTTAAATTGTTGTGAACATTGAATGCACAATGAATCCTTATTTTCTTTCCACACCTTTATTACTCATTCACATTTCATCAGAAATTTGGCATACATTAATTCAAGTAAGTCTTCAAGTAGTAAGTTATTTTAATCTCTATAGAAGGGAAACCCTATATCACAATACATGTTTATCGCGGTATGCTTCTGAACGAATTATTCTCCAGATGAGAGGAACTAGATTTTAACTATCCAAAATAATTGTACACACAATACTCTCCTCTCCCATTATTTGCAATCTCTCAACAGGTTCAAATATGGCACTTTCTTAAAATATTGTGTGAATAGAATGCACGGTGAGTTCTTACTTTCTTTTTGCACCTTTATAACTCATGCACATTTCATCATAAATTCGTAGGGGTGACAATTTTTGACACGACACAAATAAATAGGATTGAGTTGTCTATTTTTTGGCGCAAACCTGTGTATGACATGACCCATCAACACGAAATATTAATGGGTAGTGTTCGTGTTCAACTCGCTTAACCCGAAATTGACCTGTGTATTTAATCTGGTTGACATATGTTAGTATATATGATTTAAAATTAAATTTATTATCATTTATTCATATTAATAATTTCAGTCCCACATTTATTTTTTGATTATGATTTTAAATGATTTTAATTTTTGATTGCTGAAATTCTTTAGGGGGAGTTATAGGTAATAACTATATATATATGTTGTATATTCTAGCCTTAACTAACCATTATGTACATTGAAGTTACTTACACGAAGACTAGCCGTTGAAGCCAAGCATTTCTCGTATATTCATATCTATCTAGATCTATATCTATACTACTTCAAAATGTCACAATAACTGAAAATCTTTTTAACGACAAAATTACCCTTAACAAAATGAATAATGACAGCACTATCTCTTTTAGTTAATAATAAATTCACAATATTGTCTATAATGGCCACAGTTTATGTGGTTGTTGGGTTGCCTTAGCAAATAAATAATGGAAGCACTATTTTTTTTAGTTAATAAATAATAAATTCACATGGAATTTTCGTAATGATGACAGTTTTTGTGGCTGTTGGGTTGGCCTACTATTACAAATTCTAACACTCCATATATTTAACTCCACATACCATTTGACAATCTCAAAACAGAGACCTTCGGATTCAATGTCTTCTTGCATAACGCCTGGAGGTGGTTCTCGTGAACAAGTTGATGGCAAGAATATGGTCTTCATTGATAATTCTTGTGAGTCAATCTCGACATGCTGCATGCTTGGAAAGGGCATGGTTCTCAATTATGAAAATTCGACGAAGCCATGAGATATGCTCTGCCATGGAAAGTTTTGCATTGATCTATATTCCATTTGAAGCTCTTGGGATTAAACCAAGTTTATTTGTCCCACAATATTATTTATTCGATTTTTTATTGTTTTTCAAATCTTTTAATAGTGTTGGAATTATAAGTTTTTTAGAAGTGTTGTCACACTGGATCTTTTTAAATGCTTTGTAGTATTTTATTAGCAGTGGGATTATTTTATTCTTTTAAGTGTTGAAGACTTCTCGGTGTTCTCGTTGCTGTTTATTTTTTTTTCTTATTGTTGTAGTCATAGATTATCTTCGTCAATACAAGCGTTTTGTTTTCCTTTATTGTAGACTTCTTTGGAATCATTTGCGTGTTTCGATTTATTGCATTCTTAGCTCTTACATTTTCTTGTGATTTTGTTTCATTTCTTTCTTGGATCTTGATCAATTCTTTTTGTGATTCTCGTGTGCTTGATTATGTATCTTTGAGGGTCTACAGAAACAATACCGTTGAATTCCTACCCTTGTTCACTAATCATAACTTCCAAATTCATAAACCATTTCCCAAACGCCACTCTTGATGCTACAGACCCCAAATAATTCTAGATAAGCAAATTATTTTCCACAATTATTAGTTTGCAAAATGATATAATGAGATTACTCAGCTAATTGTGTTGAAAGCTTAAATTTCAAAACCAAGATCTTCATTATTATTTCTACATCTGTCGAAAGATAGATGCCTTAAACTATTGAGTTTTGTGTCAACTGTCCCTACATGAAAATTAATTGCTTTGTGATGTTGTGCTATCTTGGAAGGGCAAAGATAGTAGGATTATTTTTGGACAGAAAGTCTCCAAATTCTCTTGATCTTATATCTCTAGGTCATTTCTCTCGATTGAGTGAGTAAATAAAATATTGTTACTCTTTTTCATCTTAGAAAAAATCATGGAATCAATGCTGAGATTTCAATAGTTATTTTTTGGCAACTTATGATGACATTTAATGAAATCGAGATACAAACTTTGAGCAAATGTGGTAGAAAAATTTCCTATGCTCCCCTCAATATGCTAAAGCCACACCAAACATGTATAAATTTTAAGTTATCAAATCACTTGGTTGCAGTGTCATCCGATTTTTCCAATCGAGCTGGTATGAAAAGTTTTACTTATGTTGGAAAGTAGTGATCTACTGCATCCTCAATCAGAAGTTCCTTTCCTGTTTTAGGCACGAAGTTTTAGTGCCTATCAATTACAATTGATTTTTGAGGTCAATTTGATCCTCCATCTATCATCCATGTTTCATTTACTATTGTTAGTATTATACAGTTTAACTGATTTAAAAATTCTTTATTTTTTATATAAAAACAAACAAAGGCATAGATAAGTGGAGTGGCTAAAGACACTCAGTTTCTAACTCTTTTTAAGTTCTATATAATGATTGAATTTTATTAGTTTTTGTAAGCCAAAAGAGACCAAAGCTAAGAAATTGTTTCTATCAGTATCTACATTGTACATTTGATTATTTCAAATTCTAATAAATAAACATTTCAATAGAATGATGCATACATGAAGATTTCTAACTGATTTGATTAGTAGGTCTAACATTTCTTCTAATGTTTCTAGAATTTCCTACTACTAATAAGGTTATTTTTGTTGAACTATTTTTTTTACATTTTTATTGATTTTAATTATGTATGAAGATACCTTAATTACATAAATGAAGTAATATTCAAATAAAAGTAAAAATTATGCATGTGCAATGTACGTGTACATCAACTAATCTATATCTATATTATTAATAAAAGTACACTATCAAAAAAAAAATTTTGATTGACTACTTTAACCCTAAAATAATATATAAAAACAATATTAGTCATATTTAATTTAGACCTCATATTAAAAAGACTTGATTGATGTCAAACTTTTAATTGGATAATTTTACTCTCACAATACTAACATTATTAATATGAAATTTATATTAATAAAACTTCATTAATATTATACATTTCCAAGCCTTCATATTCTTTCTTTTAAAAGACAAAAATTAATTATTAAAAATAATTAAATTTACTTTTATTTATGTCTATCTATTTTCATTAGTTGATGACAAGTTTCTGAATTTTCAAATAAAATTGCATAAATGCACTAGAGTCTTATTTAGTATAAGATTTATTTTAATATAATTTGGATAATATTATCAAACCCTAACTTTTCATTTTCTTCTCTTTTTATGTTTTAGTTTTAATAAATCCTCTTTAGTTATGTTTATTGACAATACTAGAAACCATTTTATTTATATCGATTAATAATGCTACGAATATGTTCAATCTCACATTAATTTACTTATAACAACTTAACTTTTTAAATTTGTTCAACCAATTGTTTATAATTAAATGACCAGCATAACTTTAAATAGTTCTCTTCTATATTTTTTTATGATTTAATAAGCGTCTACGATAGTTTTTAGTTATATATACCTACATACTATAAAATATATTTGTACCATTACTATGATGTTGCAAATAAAATTAATCTAAATAATTAACTTCATGTGAAAAGTTCTAAAATTTAAGGGTAAAGGTTTACAAGAAAGTAATTCATCAAAACTTAAGAGAAAATAAAACAATAAAAACTAATATTCGTTATGGAAATATGTAATATTTTGTCTATTACAAATTACACAAATTATATAATAGAAATATTCAGAAGGTTATATTTGTAAGTAGGTATTTGTTATTATATTTATTTAATTATTTTTTTAAAAAAATCATAACTCAAAAAGTCCACGTGCAAGGCACGTGTGCACGATCTAGTAGCCTTAAAAGAATAATGGCTATCCATTAATGTATAAATAGATATGTGTTCTATCTTCCTTTGATATAGAGAAACAACTCTCATGTACATATTCTCCTTCATTTTTTATTAGTTTTGGTGTGTTTTGTGGTGCGCACGTGCGTTGCATGTGGACAATTTCAATAATAATTTTTTTAAATTAAATAAAGATTGTTTGTTCTGTGCATCACAAAAATTTAGCCTCTAACAAAATTCAAACTAAATATTAAATCCATAATTACAAAAGGGTCCAAAGACCTTAGATCAATTTTTGACACACATAAACACCACAAATTCGGGTATACCTTATCAAATACTTAAATATTTAAGCCATTTTATATAACATAAAAATAATTAGGCTTATAAAGATGGTATAGAAATGCACACACAACCATAAGTACACATATACACAGATAACTGTACATATTACACAAATATATATTTGACTACAAAAGTATCAAATACAATAACACAAATGGTCATAATGATAATTTTTCTATCAATTCTCTTTATTTTCATAGTTATATCCAACAATCAAACAACATCAATCAAAGTTGACATCATATCTAAAACCCAACAAGCCTACAACAAGCAATCAAAATTAATTAGATTAATAAAAATAATCAATCACAAAATTATTGAGCTATAAATCACATGAATGCAAATAGAAACCCATAATCACAACGGCAATATGAATATGTTCTTTTGTTAATAATGAATAAAACAATGCACTTTTTGAATAAAAATGTATACCCCTTATAAGAAATGTAGAAATTCAGACCCTATAACCATAAAACATATAAACAAAAAAAGTAAAATTTAATGACCACAATAAAAAAAACCCATAAACCTAGGGTTTGAGCAAGTACAATAACATCAGAGATATGAGGAATAAGAAATTAAGAGGGAGAAAACTACTAATACTGAACTTTTAAATTGATAACAATGAATTTTATGTAGTCAAAACCTAAAGAAAACTGACCTTTGGATTTGATGAATTGGAGATGCAACATTATGAGTGACCAATGAAGTTCTTTAAATCTTGCTTGACTTATAGAATATATGTAGCATTTATAGAAAATACAAAAATAACTTAATAGCTAGAAGTCCAATAGTGTAAGTAACCTTCAACACTATTAGTGTTTGTCTTTAAATGAAAACGATAATATGGGCATTATTCAAGTTATCAAGGTTATTTTAGTCCAACAAATAATTTTCACTTTTGTTGACATTTTATAGTAGTATAGATTTTTATTGATTTGTCTTGATGCAATGTAATTATATTGATTTGTTCTAGCTTTAGCTTTAATTTACTTTTGAATTTTTTGAATGTTCATTAGTTGTCAAAAAATCTTGCTAGGAAAATGAAGGATACATCATCTACTCAACCGACTGTGATGTCAATATTGAGAATACATCACATGCTACCCCAGGTACGAAAAGTGGAGATAATAATAATGATGGAAAGCGGCAACGTAGCTCGACATCAACGATATGACCGTTTTTTAAAAAGTATGTAAATGAAGACAACGTTAAAAAGGCACAATGCTACAAATGTAAGATTGAGTATAATGCTGCTAGTAAGTTTGGAACTGGTAATTTATGGCATCATTTAGAGACTTGTTTGAAAGTACCCATGATGTGAGCCAGATAATTTTAAGTCAAAGTCAATGATCTATTATTACACGGTCTTTGAAGTTTAACAAGGAAAAATTTCAAGAGATGTTAATACATGTAATAATTAGAGATGATTTGCCCTTTCAATTTGTTGAGTATGAATGTGTTAGAAAAATCTTTAGCTACTTAAATCCAGATGTCAAATTTATTACAAGAAACATGGCTAAGCCTGATACTCTGAAATTGCATGGAAAAAAGATACGTAGATTGTTTGTTATCTTGCACGACATACCTAGCAGGAGTAGTTTGCCTTCTGATTTGTGGACATCTATTGGTATCGATGAGTATTTAAGTCTCACAACACATTCATTGACAAAGATTGGGTATTGCAAAAGAGAATTATGAATTTTCTTACATGCCTCCTCCACATAGTGGCATTGTACTGGTTAACAAGATTTATGGTTTGTTGACCAAATGAGGGTTGAGAAAAAGTTGTTTTCAACTACTTTGGATAATGCTTCTACAAATGATGTCATGGTTGATATGCTTAAAAATCAACTTAATTTGATAGATGCTTTGCTTGGTGATGGTGGTTTTTTTCATATTCATTGTTGTGCTCATATTCTAAACTTAATTGTGTAAGAGGGGTTGAAAGCAACAAATCTAGCTATGGAAAAAGTCAGAGAGAGTATTGAGTATGTAAAAGGTTCTCAGGCAAGAAAGCAAAAATTCTTAGAGTGTGTTGTACATACATCTTTAGATAGCAAGAAACGTTTGAGGCAAGCAATGCATCTGGTCTTAAAACACAAAAAATTCAATTGCAATTGTATTTGGATGAGATTAAGGTTGACATAAAAATAGAACTTCTTGCTCTTGATTATTATAGAGCTCATCAGTATTGTTATCCGAAACTTGTTGTTATGACTCGTGATGTGTTGACTATTCCAATTTTCTATGGTTACTTCAGAATCAACTTTTAGTATTGATGGTCAGGTTCTTGACCAATACTGTAGTGTTTTCTAAGGTTCTTGTCATTTAGAAAATTCACAAGTGCAATTGGAAGAGCTTGTAGAAGATTTTATAAGTCCGACTTGGAACAAAAATGAGGATGCATTGATGCAATGTTCAAATTTGGTTGTGGATCTTGATTGTTGATGTGTGTGAGTCATAACACCTAACTCTTCTTCTCAATCTTATGTTTGTTTTTATTTTTGTCACAATAACCATTCCATCTCTATTGGAGTTAAAAGCTTACGATGTTTTTTGGTAGGATGTTGGCTAGATTTAGTAGATGAAGAGGATTTGAAAGATATTTATTAATGGCGTAAATCAACGTGGTGCAGACTCATGGTGGTGAGTAGATGAGATGGTCAGTAACTGGTTCTTAGGATCTGAGCTTCAAGGCTCAAAAGAGCGAAGACTAGCATAAAAAAAAAAGAAGGGAAATTGGAGGATTGACACAATAGAATTATAGTGATTCACCAGCTCAGGAGCTCGGCTAATCCATTCTTCAATGGAGATTCTTGCTCCTTTTTCCTTTTCTTCTTATTCAGAAAGTTTACAGGATAGAGTATGTGTTACTAGGGTTTCCCTTTTGCCTTGGGGGAGTTACATAATATTTATAGGGCTGTTCCTAGTTCTGTGGGATCTGCACCGAGATCCTCGCTATTTACCCGAGGAATCGTCCTTGATCTTAGGAGAGAATCCTGGCTATTTAAGGATTTTGTGCCTAAAATATGGCTCTTTGCCACCTATAAGATTTCTGTTGTCATCCAGCAACTCCCTTATCCTTTTCCATTGCTGGCATGTCTTGGGGGGGGGGGGGGAGCTCTAGTTCTGATCCACTGAGCTCTGCGCATCTTTCCTAACCTCTTGGTCTGACCCACTTGTCCGACTTCCGTGTCTGGGTTCATAATTGGAATTTATTCTGAGTATCATCAGTTGCCCCCCTGCCCTTAGCCCGAGTGAACTTGGGCAGGGGCTGAGCTGAGGCTTGATTAAGGTAGACCTCCAGATACTGACCTCGATTTACGCACGAATAGGTTTATGACAATTTTGAACAATCATTTCACTTCTTGGTTTCTCGTGCACGTTTTCAATTTTGTACCGTTAGCTTTAAATGCTCTTGGACCAACGGGTCCTTCTTCACTCTTCGAATTCTCTTTGGCTTTCCTTTCTTTATCTACGATTCCATCTTCCCCAATTTGCTATTGTTCATAGGACTCTTGCAGAGAGATAATTTTATGTAATTTGACCAGAAAGCTTAGCGAGGTTTGCTTCTTCGTTTTTCACTTCGAAGGATTAGGTACGTTTCTTTTCCCTTTCATGCTTCTTCGTCCTAGATCCCTCAAATTTGAGGTGGTTGTTGCATTTTTGGACCTTTCAATTTTGCTACTTCAGGAATAAAGGTCGATCACTATCTCGTATTCCCCTTTTTTATACCCTTATTCAATCGCTAAGGTTTTCCTTATTGGCAGTTGTTGTGTTGCCCCCTAGACCCTTAGAGAGTGTTTCGCAAATATTCCTCTCTTTTACCGCACCTTTAGTCTCCCTTTCTCTTGTCCCAATATGTCTGCCCCTTCTGGAGCCACCCCCTTCGATTTCCCCTTAGGGAATAGATCAACTGAGGAGGATTCTGACCTAGGTGAAGTGGGTGAGGAGATTGACAAATTTCCCAATGTCGATTCTATTAAGTCTGAGGGAAACCCTACGGATATTCCCTCATCTGCCTCTCATGCGCCACAAAACCCCAACAAAGGTAAGGCCAAGGTAAATGACACTGGTGACTCCGATAGTGCTAAGGGTGCGGGGGCTGCTTTTAGGACCGCAGAGCTCGCGGGCCCCAGCGAGGTCACTCCTTCCCTTATGAAACTTCTTGGTGTCCATTTTAGTTTTTCTCTGGCGTCCAATGTTGGTGTCCAGATAAGTTTACCCCATACGTTTCCCAAGTCTATAAGAAGGTCTGCTTTTTTTGTGGCTGCTTTCGACAATGACCTTCGTTTTCCAATACACCCCTTTATAAATAGTGTTTTGCAACACTTCAATATCTGTCCTGCTCAGATCTCCCCCAACTTCTGGGGTGTTCTGGTGGGCCTTCCCGTTTTCTTTAAGAAGCATAAGCTTGGGGTTCCCACTGTTTCTTTGTTGATGGAGTATTTCAATGTTAAGTATACCTCAACTGACAGTTTCCTGTATATTTTGAAACGGGTAAGAGCTAAAGCGATTATTTTTGACCTCCTGAGCTCTAACAAGGGCTGGAAGAAACTCTTCTTCTTTGTGGGGGGCAATCATTGGGAGTACAATCCCGCAGATAAATCAGATTCTTTTCCATTCCCTCGGGTCTGGAAAGCCCTAAACAACTTGGGTAAGTCCTCATCTGAGTGAACTTATATCGATTTTTGAGCTTTTTAGGCTGATCTCTTTTTGCTTGTTTTACCCTGTTTCTTAGGTATCCGTCCTGAACTTAGTGCCACTGACGAGCGAATTTCACGGTCTTTAGAGGGTTGCAGCTCAGAGAGGTATTTTGAGCTCATTAAACTTTGGGTTCTTGTAGTAGAGGGGTTTAGCCTCCCTGAAGTAACTATAGAAGCTCCCATTCCCTTCTCTGTTGTTAGTGCAGAGGAGGCAGCCGGTATATCCTGACTTCTCCCTTTCCACTTTCTTTCTTCTCACCTCTTTTTATATGTTCTTATTTGTTTCTAGGCTCTCAGGGTCATCTATGATGAAGCCAACCACAGTAGAGTTCCAAGCCAAACCTTTCCAGATGAAGAAGACCAGAAGTAGCGGTAAACACAAGGCTGAGGTTGGATTAGGTAGTGAGGTTGCTCTTCCTACCAAGATACAGAAAATAGATGTGCCCCCTGGTTCCTCTACTTCTACTCCGACCTCAACCATTCATCTTTCTTTCAACCTGCAGGTCGTAGAGTGTTCTTTTTCCACAGGGTCTCCGCTTGTGCCTAGTAGGGTTCTCGAGCAAGGGGAGATCTCCCCAACCTCTTTTGAGGTCGATAAGGCCCTAGGAATGATTTCTCACTTCTTACTCACCCCCAACTCTCCTGTAACCTCCGGGCAATTTCCCTCGTCGTGCCTTGCTGACGCCAATGTTGGGAAAGGAAAGATCCCCAAGGTGGAGAGTAACTTAGGCTCCTTCTTTGACAATATTAAGCTTGCTGTTGGGGCAATCAGCTCCATTATTCCTGAATCTGACATTCAAAGAGCTTCATTTTCAATAAGCTCAGCCCTTCATGGAGCGACTACTGTAGATGTCTATCTCTATCTTTCTTCTTTTCGTGCACATTGTAATCTAGTGCTAAACTTTGTCTCATCTTTTCATTCTTTCAGTTAGCTCTCCACGTGAAGGGTTTGATGGAGAGGATCTGCTCTTTGGAAAGTTCAGCCAAGGTCACAAAGGCCTTTGAGATCAAAGTTGCTAAGTTTTCTTTTAGCAATGAAGATCTTCGCATTCAAAATCAAGAGCTTCAGGAGCAGGTGGAGAAGGAAGCCTCCTTTATTCAGGATCTGGAGGCAAGGAAAGAGAGAGCTGAAAACGCAAAGAAAAAGGCCAAAGAGGAGCTCGAGCTTAAGAAAGATGCTTGGGTTAAAGCTAGTGAGGAAACTCTTGAGGCCTTGCGTTCTTTCAAGAATATGAAAAATGAGTATGATAATGTAGCCAAAGCAAACGATGTCATTTGCCAGGATCTTGAGGAGAAGAAGGCTACCATACTCCAAAGAGATGATGCAATATCCCAACTGAAGTAAGACATAGCCCAGTTGAAAGATGACGTATCTACGAAGTGGGTCACTGGGTGGCTTACCTTCCAAGACGTTGCTGAGAAAACATACCCCGATTTGAGCTTCGACTTTGACATCCTTGTTGAGGAGGAAGCGGAAGGAACTACTACAGGGGACAAGAGCGAAGCCTTGGAGCCTTATGATGTTGAACTTCCTAAAGCAGATACATTGCCTGCCACTTCTGCTATTACTCCTTTTTTAGCTGACCTCGTTTCTCAGGCGCTGACCTTTAGTTCGCCAACATCTGGTATCGAGGTCCCTGTTTCTAGGGGTCCTGAAACTTATTCCTACATGCCTGCTTTGGATCCTTCAGGGGTTTCAACTGCTGAGATACCAGAGGCTCCATATTCTGACCTGCTAGACCTTCCTGCTACTGAACTACCAGATTCCAGTGCTCCTGATTTAACTATTTAGGAATCTTCAAAAACTTTTTTTTTTTTGTATTTGCTTTAGAGCTTTTCTGAAGTACAGCTTTTCGGAAGTGTTAATGTAAATGTTTACCTTTTGAAGTGAATGTGAATATCCATTTTTACTGTGGTTTTGTGTCCTTTTCGTCTTTCTCCCAAAGGATAGGCCACCATGATTAGCTTCTTCCTATTCTGGCACTTACGAGGTGATGACAAGTTTCTCACTATAGGAGAATTCTTTTACTTTTTTAACCTTGAAGAGGATGAGGTCCCATGTTTTATCTATTTTTGATGGAGGCAATTCAAGCTGCGCCGTCTGGTATTTGACCTTCCTTCTCCACCTGAGGGGTGGACTTACCACTTCTTTTATGTTTCTGGGGACACTTGGAGATCTATTGAGCTGCATTATAGAGAGTGCAGGGTTCCTAAGTCCTGGAAGAACTATTCTTACTCAGGTAAATATCTTGACTGTCTTTACTTGTCCAGGTCTCCTAATGTCATTTTCTAATCGACAAATATGCCCTAGTAAGTAGGTCCCCCTGAATTGGACTTGTTAGAGGAGATGCAAATAGAATAGATGACCGATGTCGAGCCTGTGCCATACTCTGAATTGATGACATCAGACAACCTGTTTATGTTCAGCGTTGTAGGGGTTCCTATGGACTTTGTTTCGTACCCAGACTCTGTTGATTCCTGTCCTTCCGAATCTAATGAGGCCGAGGATGTTGGTACATCCTCTAGGAAACGCAAGAGGAGTGGTCATGCCAGTGATTCCTCATCTTCATTTGGTTCTTCACTGGCCGCAATTTTGTTCTCTTCAACCAGGCAGAAACTTATAAATGTTATGACTGAGGCTTAGAAGGAGAGGGATGAGCTAAAAGAAGAAAATGTCCGCCTGAAGGAGGAAGTTTTTGAGCTCCGGGGACGCCTCAGGGGCGATTAAGAATTGAGAATGTTTCTTGTAATCTTTTTGTTTTCTTTGATTGTATTGCTACTGAATTTTTGAGCCTTGGCTTTATCAGATGGTTACATTCTCCTCTGTTGATTGCTAAGCTTGTAATTTTGCTTTGAATTTTGTCGTATGCTTCTATCCTCTAGCTACTGGGCTCATTTTTATGAACTGATGAGTTCATCGCGAATGATCAAGTTCTCTTTATGAATTGAAGAGTTCATCGTGAGCTATTGAGCTCTCTTTATGAACTAAGGAGCTCATCGTGAGCTATCGAGCTCTTTTTTCGAACTGAAGAGTTCATCATGAGCTATTGAGCTCTCTTTATCAACTGAGGAGCTCATCGTGAGATATCGAGCTCTTTTTATGAACTGAAAAGTTTATCGTGAGTTATTGAGCTCTCTTTATGAACTGAGGAGCTCATCGTGAGCTATTGAGCTCTTTTTATGAACTGAAGAGTTCATCGTAAGCTATTGAACTCTCTTTATGAACTGAGGAGTTCATCATGAGGTATTGAGCTCTTTTTCTGAACTAAGGAGCTCATCGTGAGCTATCGAACTCTTTTTATGAACTAAAGAGTTCATCGTGAGCTGTTGAGCTCTCTTTATGAACTGAGGAGTTCATCGTGAGCTATTGAGCTCTTTTTATGAACTGAAGAGTTCATCGTGAGCTATTAAGCTCTTTTAGGCAATCTTGCAGGGATGAATCAAAGATTTGCAGCTTTATTGAGAACAATCAAGTTACAAAATTGGCTTACTGAAAAAACCTCTTGAGATGTTCTGCATTTCAGGAGTGAGTGAGGACTTTTCCTTCCTCCGTTTGTAACTCATAGTTCCCCCGTTTGACCACCCATGAGATGATATAAGGACCTTCCCAATTAGGCCCCAACTTTCCATGAGTGGGGTCCTTTCTTGCTAATAATAATTTTCTAAGTACTAGGTCACCCACCTTGAAGCTTTTGTGTTTGACCTTTCTATCGTAGTACCTGGTTGTCTTCCTCTGGTAATTCCCGATATGATGTAGAACTGCCTCTCTTTTCTCTTCTAAGAGATCCAAGCACAATAGAAGTGACTCATCATTGAGCCCATCATCTGTGAGTTCAGTCCTGGGGGGTGGAAACCCAATTTCGACAGGCGGGCTTCAGTTTCAAAGGACAAGGCAAATGGTTTTTCTTGAGTAGCTGACCTGACGGTTGTTCTATAGGCCCATAACACTTCTGGGAGATACTCCACCCATTTACCCTTCAGATCTTCAAGCTTGGTTTTCAGGGTTGCTTTTATGGTCTTAATAGTGACCTCCGCTTGCCCGTTAGACTGTGGATGAGCTGGTGCTGAGAAATAATTCTTAATTCCGAGCTTAGCACAGAAGTTGTTGAACTTTGGATTGTCGAATTGCTTCCCGTTGTCAGTGACGATTGCCCTAGGGATACCAAACCTGCAAATTATGGATTTTCAAGTAAAGTTTTGGACTTTCTATTTAGTAATTGTTGTCAAAGGCTCCACTTCTGCCCATTTGGTGAAGTAGTCTATCCCGATGATGACGAACTTACATTGTCCTACACTGGCAGGAAGGGGTCCCAGTATGTCCAAACCCCACTGCGGGAAGGGCCATGGGCTAATCACCGAGGTTAAGAGCTCTAGTGGACAATGAGGGATGTTGGCGTGTATTTGGCAGATTTTGCATCTTTTGACCAAATATGTTGCATCCTTGAGCATTGTGAGCCAATAATACCCTTGTCTTAACGTCTTTCCTGCCAGAGCTTGAGCTCCGATGTGGTTGTCACAGACTCCCTCATGGACTTCTCTGAGTATGTAATTGGCATCTTCACCCCCCACGCATTTAAGAAGAGGTGTTGAGAAACCTCGCTTGCACAAGTTTCCCTATAAGGTAGAAAACCTGACTGACCTGATTCTTAGTTTTATAACTTCTTTGGGATCTTCTGGCAAAGTTCCATGCTTAAAATACCCTAGGATGGGGTCTATCCAGCTCTATGGGATTTGCACAAGCAGTACTTCTTCGTCCTCAATACATATGGATGGTTCTGTTAGGTGCTCCACTAGAATTAACCTGTCCAAGTTTTCCTGCGAATCTGTTGCTAATCTTGCCAATGCATTTGCTCGTGAGTTCTCAGTTCTAGAGACATGTCTATTCTTAACTTGCACGAACTTCTTAATCAACTCTTGTACCTTTATGAGGTAAATGACCATTTTCTTGCCTTTAGCTTCATAAGTCTCCTTTATCTGTTTCACTACCAGCTGGGAGTCACTGTCGATCTCCAACTATTCTGCCTCCATCAAGTGAGCAAGATTAAGTCCGGCAATGACAACTTCTTATTCTGCCTCATTGTTTGACGCTTTAAACCCAAATCTGAGGGCGTATTCGACGTCTAGTTCATTTGAAGAGGTCAGTATTAGACTTACACTGCTTCCTTGAGCATTGGCAGCTCCATCTACAGAAAAATTCTATGTAGGGAGGTCAGGCACTAGCTGTGTCGCTTCCATAGGTGCTGGCGTTGTAAATTTCGCTGTGAAATCTGCCATAATTTGCCCTTTGATCATAGTTCTGGGCTTAAATCTGATGTCAAACTCGTTGAGCTCTATGACCCACTTTATCAGCCTTCCCGAGGACTCTAGTTTATGCATCACTTACTTCATTGGCTATTTTGTTGGGACCTCAATAGTATGAGCCTGAAAATATGGTTTGAGTCTCATAACCGTAGTCACTAATGCTAAAGCAAGCTTTTCCATTTTTGGATACCTCTCCTCTGCCCCCCTCAGAGCTCTGCTATAGTAGTAGACTAGTTCTGGGACCTATCTCACTCCCTCACTAGGACTGCACTAGTTGAGAAATCTGAAACAGCTAGATAAAGGGTTAGTACTTCCTCCTGCAAGGGACTTACCAGAACAGGAGGGGAGCTCAGATAAGTCTTCAAGGCTTTGAATGCCTCTTCACACTGGGTATCCCTTGGAACGCCTTTTTTAAGATAAAAAAGAAGGGCTGACACTTGTCACTTGACATGGAGACAAAATAACTCAAGGCAGTTATTCTTCCTGTCAAGCGCTGGATCTCCCTTACATTAGAAGGTGGTTGCATATCCAAGACTGCCTTAACCTTTTATGGTTAGCCTTAATTCCTCTACTGTTGACTATGAATTTTCCTGCAGATACTCTGAAGGCACACTTTACAGGGTTGAGTTTCATCTTGTGTTCCTTAAGGACCTGAAACGATTATGCTAGATGTGCAATATGGAGCTCCAACTTCAGTGATTTCACCAGCATATTGTCGATGTAGACCTTCATGGATGTTCCAATTTGTCCTTGAAACATCCGATTCACTAGACGCTGGTAGGTGGCTTCTGCGTTTTTCAGCCCAAAAGGCATGACCTGATAACAATATGTTCCTTGATCTGTTATAAAGGAGGTCTTCTCTTGGTCGGTCGGATCCATTCTGATCTGATTATATCCTGAGAAATCGTCCATGAAACTGAGGAGTTCATGTCTAGCTGTGGCATCCACTATTAGGTCTATCCAAGATAAAGGAAACCTGTCCTTGGGGCATACTCGGTTGAGATCAGTGAAGTCAACGCAAAGTCGCCACTTGCTGTTGGCCTTCTTGACAAGAACCACATTAGCTAGCCAGGTAGGCTAGTCAACTTCCCTAATGGCTTTGGTGTGGAGAAGTTTGCTGACCTCCTGATTGATTACCTTCTAGCATTCTAGGGCAAAACTTCTTCGTTTTTGCTTAACATGTCTACAGGTGGGATTCACACTTAAGCTTGTGTGTGATAACCGAAGGGTCAATTCCTTCCATGTCTTCTTGCTTCCAGGAGAATACTCCCATATTCTCCTTTAGGAATTGGATGAGGAGATCATTTATTTCCTTGCCTAGCTTAGACCCATAAACAAGGTGTTCTGGCTCCTCATCAAGCTGAACATGCTCTAACTCTTCTCATGGCGTAGACCTAGTGTCCAATTCGTCCCTCATATCCAGCTCATCTAGCTGGACATTCTCGACTTCTTTCTGCTTCATCGAGGTCATGTAGCACTCCCTTGTTACTCGCTGGTCTCCTCGGATCACTCCAACTCCATTTTCAGTAGGAAACTTCATAACTAAGTGATAGGCAGAGGAGATTGTCTTCATCGCGTTGAGGGAGGGTCTCTCGAGAAGCATATTATATACAGAAGGGGCATCCACCACTAGGAATCTTACTGTGGTGGTGGCTTGGCAGGGAGGATATCTCATAGTGATGACGAGTTGGATTGAACCCAGGGGTAATACCCTCTCTCCTACGAATTCCAATAGGTGAGCACTGACCGACTCCAACTTTTCCCTACCTATGCCCATTTGGTCAAACGCAGAAGCAAATATGATATTTGCTGAGCTCCAGTTGTCAATTAGATCTCAATAAACAGTTTTGTTAGCCATAACACTCTTACCACCAACGGGTCATCATGGGGGTGTTGGTAGCCTTCCTAGTCTAAGTTTGAAAAGGTGATAGTTATGTTCAGCCGAGGTGCCTTGGACACAATATGCATTTCTAGCCCTTCACCAGCTCTGATTCTATGTAGGTGAGCCTTCCTGGGCTGAACTGGACTCCCCACCCTCTGTAAATCCTCTAGAAATTACTCTAATTTTCCCCAGGGGCTGTTGGTGCTGCACAGAAGCCTGTTGCTGAGGCGATGGAGGTGGAGGGGCTCGGGCCTGATTATTCCGAGCTACGTAACGGCGCAATTTCCCTCACTGGATCAAGAACTCAATATCTTTCTTCAATTGGATACAATCATCAGTGTGATGACCATGATCCCTATAGAATTCGCAATACTTCGTGGGATCTCTTTTTGTCGGGTCTGCTTTTATCTGAGGTGGTCATCTAAGGAATTTCTCATTCTGCACCTCATATAAGATTTGAGATATCGTTGTGGTGAGTAGGGGGAGTTGCCGAGGTACTTACCTTGGCTGTAACTCTGGCTGTGGCGGACCTACGTGGTCTCTGACGTCTCCCCTCCTTTTGGGGGAGCGATCTCTATCCCTTCTTGGAGACCTATCACGCCCTCTTTCCCTTCTGGGACTTCGGTCCCTTGTTTTTTCTTCTTTCTCTTTGTCTTTTTGTGTAGATGAGCTTCCCACCTTTGAAATGAGAGCTTCCGCACCATTTATGTATTTTTTTACCTTAACTAATACATCATCCATACTTGCCTGAGGGTTCTTTGAAATAGAGAACATCAGGTCTTTGGATTGCATGCCTAGACCAGCTATAAACGGTGTAATGACAAACTTTTCATCTAGGACATCCACTTTCAGGGATTCCGAGTTGAACCGCTAGACATAAGACCTGAGGTTCTCTTGGGGTCTTGTTTCACGTTCAATAAGTTGTAGCTCGATTTTTTGTATATCCGAGCTCCTATAAAGTGAGATACAAAAGATATGGAAAGCTTTTTAAAGGAGAAGATTGAGGCTGGGGGGAGCCTATTGAACCATGCCAGGGCTGACCCTTTTAGCGTGATGACGAAGGCTCTACAGCGCACTATGTCCTGGTATCCGTGGAGCTCCATTCGGTTCTTGTAAGTATTTAGGTGGTCCACAGGGTCCTTTGTCCCATCAAAAGCTTTTATCTACGACATCCTGAACTTTGGGGGGAGGGGAAAATGCGACACGCTTGCGGTGAATGGTGACTCAGTTGGTTGCACCAGGGCATCCATTGTAACTGGAGCTTTACTCTTCACAGCTTCCTTCATATGGCTGAGCTCTTGCTGGATGCCATTAAAGCGTTGTTCCCAGTACTGTTTTCTCCTCTCTTGTTGATAAGGGAGAAAATCATTCCTTTCACCCCCAACGTTTTGACTTTGTACCTCTTCGTTGTGTCCATTCCTTGGGGGTGGATAAGGATCTTATCCCCAGGTCTGACTATTTTTCTCTCATTCATCGACTTCTCTGAAGGGATCGAGGTGTTGCTGCTCTTTGTGAGGGAGGTTATTCTGGCCTTCTTGGGCTGGTCGCGCCTCTTGAGGACGTTGCATGAGCTTCAGAAGCTCTTCATTCTGCTATATTAGGCGTTGATTAACCAGACGAAGGGCCTCCAACTCATTATTTGAGTGGGGATTTCCCATGGGGGGATTTGTCTCTAGGACATTCTCAGGCTATTATCATTGGCAGCTTCCTACTGTTCTTGCATTCGTGGTAGATTGGTTTGGCTTCTGCTCATGTTACAAGTTGAGACCATTAGTTACTAAAAAATCAGAGTAATTGTAACAGGAACAATCGTTCCCATAGACGGCATCAAACTGATGGTGTAAATCAACGTGGTGCAGACTTATAGTGGTGAGTAGATGAGATGGTCAGTAACTGGTTCTTAGGATCTAAGCTTCAAGGCTCAAAAGAGCGAAGACTAGCATAAAAAAAAAAGGGAAATTAGAGGATTGACACAATAGAATTATAGTGGTTCACAAGTTCAGGAGCTCGGCTAATCCACTCTTCAATTGAGATTCTCACTCCTTTTTCCTTTTCTTCTTATTTAGAAAGTTTACAGGATAGAGTATGTGTTACTATGGTTCTCCCCTTTGCCTTGGGGGAATTACATAATATTTATAGAGCTGTTCCTAGTTCTGTGGAATCTGCACTGAGATACTCGCTATTTACCGAGGAATCGTCCTTGATCTTAGGAGAGGATCCTGGCTATTTAAGGATTTTGTGCCTTAAATATGGCTCTTTGCCACCTATAATATTTCCGTTGTCATCCAGTAGCTCTCTTATCCTTTCCATTGCTGGCATGTCTGGGGGGAGCTCTAGTTCTGATCCACTGAGCTTTGAGCATCTTTCCTGACCTCATGGTCTGACCCACTTGTCCGACATCCGTGTTTGGGCTCATAATTGGAATTTATTCTGAGTATCATCATTTATAATATTGCTTTGGGATATTTTGAAATGCTTTTGGAATATTTGTATTATTTTGGATATTTGTAATGTTTTGGATATTTATTTTTGGAATTTGTAATGCATTGGAGATTTTTATTTTGGATTTGTAATGTTATGAAGATTTGTATTTGTTTTGGGATATTTGTAATGTTTTTAATGCCTTTTATTTGTAAAGTAGGTATATATTTTCCTTTTTTGTTAGTTCATGTCAGCTGGGTCGTGTTAGGCAAGTTGGTTCATGTTTACCTAGCCACGACCTATGTAAATCTCGGGTTACGGGTCATATCGGATTAGTCATGTTTCGAATCAAGTCGTGTTCGTGTCTAGATGACCTAACATGTTTAACTCGCAGGTCGTGTTTGTACTGATGTGTCTTCAACTCGAACCCTACAAGACACGACCTAAACACGATACGACACAACATGACATGATTGCCACTCCTAAAAATTTGGCATACATGAATTCTGTTGAGTCTGCAAATAATAAGTCATTTTTATCTCTATAGAAGAGAAATCCTATATCATAAGATATGTTTATCGCAATATACATCCGGACGAATTATTATCCTGATGAGAGAAGTCAGATCTAACTTACCCAAAAGAATTGTACACACAACACTCTCCTCTCCAATTATTTTTAATCTCCCAACAAGTGCGAATGTGGCACTTTGTTAAACTATTATGTGCACTGAATGCAAAGTGATGCCTTACTTTCTTTCTACACCTTTATTACTCACTTAAATTTCCTCAGAAATTTGGCATACATTAATTCAAGTAAAGTCTGCAAGTATTAAGTCGGTTTTATGTCTGTAGAAGAGAAACCCTAAATCATAATACATGTTTATCGTGGTATGCTTCCGAAGAGTTATTCTCCAAATGAGATGAACCAGATCTAAATTACCCAAAAGAATTGCACACACAATAGTCTCTTCTCCCGTTATTAGAAATCTCTCAACAGAAATGTGGAACTTTCTTAAACTGTTGTGTGCGTTGAATGCATAGTAAGTCCTTATTTTCTTTATACACCTTTATAACTTTTTCACATTTTATCAAAAAAGTGGCATACATTAATTAAGATAAGTCTACAAGTAGTAACTTATTTTTATCTCCATGGAAGGTAAACCCTATATCACAATACATTTTTATCGGGGTATGCTTTCGAACGAATTGTTCTCTAAACGAGAGGAATTAGATCTAAATTACCCAAAAGATTTGTACGCACAATAATCTCCTCTTCCATTTTTTTCTAATCTCTCAATAGGTGCAAATGGGGCACTTTCTTAAACTCCTGTGTGCACTCCTTTGATTGTTGTATTAAAAATGGATGGATTGGATAAAGTAATACAGTCTAATATAATACATATGGATAAAAGACAAGATTAAATATGATATTATAATAATACATAATTTTATTTAGTGTTTGGCAATACACAATATAACTGTTGGATAGTAGTTATTTAATGCAATCGATTGTTTGGTTAGAGAATTATTTCATTGTACTAATATTGAATTAACAAAAATACTCTCAATTAGTATTTGTTACATTGATGACAACTTGATTTTATCACTTAGGGGGTTATAACAGTAAATGTGTGGAATAATATGTTTGAATTGAATTATCATACCACCACTCTATGTGGTATTAAACGACCTCCATAATAAATGTCTATCATATAAAAAATATACGATAAATATATAATTAATATATGTTTTTGAAATTAATACGACATCAAATTTATTTTCCAAACAAAGTATTAGGTCTGATTAAATGAAAAATAGTACAATTCAATATTTAATCCATTCATAATACGTCTACCAAATGAGCCCTAAATGTATAGTAAGTCTTTACTTTCTTTTTATACATTTATTACTCATTTACATGTCATCAAAAATTTGATAGATATTAATTCAAGTAAGTTTGCAAGTATTAAGTAGTTCTTATCTTTGTAGGAAAAAAAAACTCTATATCACAATATATGCTTATTGTGGTATACTTCCAAATGAATTATTCTACAAATGAAAGGAACTAGATCTAAATTACCCAAAAGAATTGTACACACAACACTTTCTTCTCTCGTTATTTGCAATCTTTCAATAGGTGCAAATGTGACATTTTCTTAAATTGTTGTGTGCACTAAATGCATAGTGACTTTTTATTTTATTTCTATACCTTTATTACTTCAACATGGTGAGTCATAGTGTGTTTTTTTTAATTGGGGTGAAAACTTAATTAATAATTAATCAAGGATTTTTTTACAATTAGTGGTTAATAATAGTGTTAATTGTAAAATGATATATAATGTTCTTTGATTTTCACAACATTGTCGTTAGATTATTTAAACTTTTACATAAAAATAACAAGAAACAAAAAAAATAATCTACTGAAATAAATTCACAAACCGGCCATTAGCACCATTACCCAAAATAATTGTACACATAACACCCTTCTCTCCCATTATTTGCAACCACTCAACTGGTGAAAATGTGTCACTTTCTTAAATTGTTGTACATACTAAATGCATAGTGAATCCTTACTTTCTTTTTACACCTTTAGTACTCATTCACATTTTATTAGAAATTTGACATAGATTAATTCAGGTAAGTCTACAAACAACAAGTCATTTTTATCTATGTGGAAGAAAAACCATATGTCACAATAAAAGTTTATCATGGTATACTTCCAAACGAATTATTCTCCAAATGAGAGTAACCAAATCAAAATTACCCAAAAGAATTGTACACACAACACTCTCCTCTATCGTTATTTGTATTATCCCTACAGGTGCAAATGTGGCACTTTCTTAAATTGTTGCGTGCATTTAATGCATAGTAAATTCATATTTTCTTTCTACTTACTCATTCACATTTCATCATAAATTTGGCATGTATTAATTCAGGGAAGTCTGAAAGTAATAAGTCATTCTATCTCTGTGGAAGAGAAACTCTATATCATAATACATACTTATAGTGGTATTCTTCTGAATGAATTATTATCCAAATGAAAGGAGTCGGATCTAAATTACTTAGGAGAATTGTACACACAATACTCTTTTCTCCCATTATTTGAAATCTCTCAAAAGGTGCAAATGTGACACTTTCTTAATTTCTTGTATGCACAGAATGCATAGTGAGTATTTACTTTATTTCTGCATCTTTACTACTCCATCACAAGGAGTCATAGTATTTTTTTAATTAGGGTAAAAACTTAATTAGTAGTTAATTAAGGATTTTATTACAATTAATGGTTAATAAATGGGTTAATTTTAAAATTATATATATATATATATATATATATATATATATATATATATATATATATATATATATATATTGTTGTTTTCCATTTTTGGTGAAAAGAAAACAATGAAATAAGATAAAAAAAAAAATTATCCTATGGATTTGTAATCCTTGTTCTCCTATTGTTTGGTTGTAAATCAATGTTCTCCTATTTTCACAACTTTGTCTTCAGATTATTTAAATTTTTCCATACAAATGACAAGAAACAACAAAAATTGATCTATTGAAAGAAATTCACGGACCAACCATCAGGACCATGACCCTAAATAATTGTTTACACAACACTCATTTCTCCCATTATTTTCAACCTCTCAACAGGCGCAAATGTGACATTTTCTTAAACTGTTGTGTGCACAGAATGCACAATGAGTCCGTACTTTCTTTTCACACCTTTATTACTCATTGAAATTTCATAATAAATTTGGCATACATTAATTCAAGTAAGTTTGTATGTAGTAAATCATTTTTTATCTCTCTAGAAAAGAAACCCTATATCACAATACGTTGTTATTGCGTTATGCTTCTAAACGGATTATTATCGAGATGAGAGGAACCAAATCTAAATTTGCTCAAATAATTGTAAACACAATTGTGTCCTCTCCTATTAGTTGCAATCTCTAACCAAGTTCAAATGTAGTAATTTGTTAAACTGTTATATGCACTGAATGCAAATCGATTCGTAACTTTCTTTTTATACCTGTATCACTCATTCATATTTTATCAGAAATTTGACATACATTAATTCGGGTAAGTCTTCAACTAATAAGTCGTTTTTATCTCCGTAGAAGAGTAACTCTATGTCACAATACATGTTTATCGTGGTATGCTTCCAAACGAATTATTCTCCAGAAGAGAGGAACCAAATCTAAATTACCAAAAAGAATTGTACACATACCACTCAACTCTCCAATTATTTGCAATCTATCAATAGGTGCAAATGTGACACGTTATTAAACTATTGTGGCACTAAATGCACATTGATTCTTACTTTATTTTTATATCTTTATTACTCATTCACATTTCATCAGAAATTTGACATATATTAATTCAAGTAGGTCTGCAAATATCATTTTTTTCTCTATATAAGAGAAACCCTATATCATAATATATGTTTATTGTGGTGTACTTTTGAACAATTATTCTCTAGATGAGAGGAATCAAATTCCAAAATAATTGTGCACACAACACTCCCCTTTCCTGTTATTTGCAATCTCTCAACACGTGCAAATATGACACTTTCTCAAACAATTGTGTGTGAATGCACAATAAGTCCATATTTTCTTTCTACACCTTATTACTCATTCACATTTCATTAGAAATTTGGCATACATTAATTCAGGTAAGTCTGCATGTAGTAAGTCATTTTATCCCTGTAGAAGAAAAACCCTTTATCACAATACATGTTTATCGTGGTATACTTCTGAATGAATTATTCTCCAGATGAGAGGAACCAGATTTAAATTACCCTAAAAATTTGTACACACATCATTTTCCTCTCCCATTTTTTAAAGTCTCTAAACAGGAGCAACTGTGGCATTTTTTAGACTAATGTGTGCATTGAATGCATAATGGCTCCTTAATTTCTTTTTACACATTTATTATGCATTCACATTTCATTAGAAATTTGGCATATATTGATTCATGTGTGTATGCAAGTATTAAGTCGTTTTTATCTTTGTAGGAAAAAAAACTCTATATCATAATACATGCTTAGTGTGGTATGCTCACAAATAAATTATTTTCCAGAGTAGAGGAATCGGTTCTAAATTACTCAAAAGAATTGTACACATAATACTCTATTTTCCCATTATTTGTAATCTTTCAAAAGGTGCAAATGTGGCACTATCTTAATTTGTTGTGTATACTGAGTATTTACTTTATTTTTACATCTTTATTCCTCAATCACAATTAGTCATAGTGTTTTTTTTAATTAGGGTTAAAAATTCAATTGGGAATTAATTAAGGATTTTATTACTATTAATGGTTAATAAAGAGGTTAATTTTAAAATGATATATATATATATATATATATATATATATATATATATATATATATATATATATATATATATATATATATATATATATATATATATATATATATTTGGTGAAAAGAAAACAATGAAGTAAGATATATATAAAAAAAATTATCCTATGGATTTGGAATCCATGTTCTCCTATTGTTTGGTTGTGAATCAATGTTCTCCTTTTTTCACAACTTTATCTCCAAGTTATTTAAATTTTTCAATACAAATAACAAGAAATAAAAAAATTGATCTATTGAAAGAAATTCACAGACCAACCATCAAGACCATTACCATAAATAATTATACACTCAGCATTCTCTTCCCATGTTATTTTCAACCTCTCGCAAATGTGACACTTTCTTAAATTGTTGTTCGCACTGAATGCAAAGTGAGTCTTTATTTCTTTTGATACATGTATTACTCATTCAAATTTCATCAAAAATCTGGCATACATTAATTCAAGTAAATCTATATGCAGTAAGTCATTTTTGTCTTTGTAAGAAAAAAAAACTAATATCACAATACATTGTTATCGCGGTATGCTTCTAAACGGATTATTATCTAGATGAGAGGAACCAGATTTAAATTGCCCAAATAAATTGTAAACACAATTGCCTCCATTCCCGTTATTTGCAATCTCTCAACAGATGCAAATGTGACAATTTGTTAAGCTGTTGTGTGCACTGAATGCACATCGAGTCTTTAATTTCTTTCTATACCTTTATCACTCATTCATATTTTATCAGAAATTTAGCGTTCATTAATTCAGTTAAGTCTACAATTAGTAAGTCGTTTTTATCTTTGTAGAAGAGGAACTCTATATCACAATAGATGTTTATCGCGTTATGCTTCCCAACGAATTATTCTCCAGATGAAAGGAACTAGATCTACATTACCGAAAAGAATTGTACGCATACCACTCCACTCTCCAATTATTTGCAATCTATCAATTGGTGCAAATGAGGCACTTTCTTAAACTGTTGTAGGCACTGAATGCACAGTGATTCTTACTTTCGTTTTATATCTTTATTACTCATTCACATTTCATCATAAATTTGACACATTAATTAAGGTAAGTCTGCAAATAGTCATTTTTATCTCTGTATAAGAGAAACCCTATGTCATAATACATGTTTATCACAATATATTTTTGAATGAATTATTCTCCAGGTGAGAGGACTCCGATTCCAAAATAATTGTACATATAACACTCTCCTCTCCCGTTATTTGCAATCTCTCAACATGGGCAAATATTACACTTTCTCAAAAACTGTTATGTGCATTGAATGCACAGTGAGTCATTACTTTCTTTCTACACCTTATTATGCATTCACATTTCATCATAAATTTGGCATACATTTGTTCAGGTAAGCCTACAAGTAGAAAGTCATTTTATCTCTGTAGAAGAGAAACCCTATATCACAATACATTCTTATTGTGATATGCGTCCTAATGAATTATTCTCTAGATAAGAGGATATGAAGTGGAAAATTACCCAAAAGATTTATGCCTCTCCCATTTTTTAAAATCTCTAAACAAGTTCAACTGTTGCACTTTCTTAGACTTTTGTGTGCATTGAATGTAGTATGAGTCCTTAATTTCATTTAACACATTTATTATCCATTCACATATCATCTGAATTTGGCATATATTGATTCATGTGAGTTTGAAAATATTAAGTTGTTTTTATTTTTGTAGAAAAAAAATCTTATATCACAATATATGTTTACTGCAGTATGCTCCCGAATAAATTATTCTCCAGAGTGGAGAAACCGAATCTAAATTACTCAAAAGAATTGTACACATAATACTCTCTTCTCCCATTATTTGTTATCTTTCAAAGGTGCAAATGTGGCACTATCTTAATTTGTTGTTCACACTGAATGTATACTGAGTATTTACTTTATTTCTACGTCTTTATTACTCCATTACAATGAGTCATAGTATTTTTTTAATTGGAGTGAAAATTCAATTAGGAGTTAATTAAGGATTTTATCACCATTAATGGCTAACTAAAAGGGTTAATTTTAAAATGATATATGTATTGTTGTTTTTCATTTTTGTGAAAAGAAAACAATGAAATAAGATAAATAAATAAAAAATTATCCTATGGATTTGGAATCCGTGTTCTATTTTTTGGTTGTGAATCAATGTTCTCCTATTTTAAAAACCTTTCTTTAAATTATTTAAAATTTTTTGTATAAATAATAAGAAACAAAAAAATTGATTTATTGAAAGAAATTCACGGACCAACCATCAGTACCATGACCCTATATAATTGTACACACAATACTCTCTTCTTCCGTTATTTTCAACCTCCCAACAGGTGCAAATGTGACATTTTCTTAAACCATTGTGCACAGTTTATACCTTAATTACTCATTCAAATTTCATCAAAAATTTGGCATACATTAATTCAAACAATTATGTATGTAGTAAGGCACTTTTATCTTTGTAGAAAAAAAAACCCTATATCACAATACATTGTTATCGTGGTATGCTTCTAAATGGATTATTATCCAGATGAGAGGAATCATATCTAAATTGCTCAAATAAATTGTAAACACAATTGTCTCCTCTCTCGTTATTTGCAATCTCTCAACAGGTGTAATTGTGGCAATTTGTTAAACTGTTGTGTGCACTAAATGGAAAGTGAATCCTCACTTTCTTTTTATACCTTTATCACTCAATCATATTTTATCATAAATTTGGCGTTCATGAATTCAGGTAAGTCTGCAATTAGTAAGTTGTTTATATCTCTGTAGAAGAGGAATTCTATATCACAATACATGCTTATTGCAGTATGCTTCCAACGAATTATTCTCCAGATGAGAGGAACTAGATTTAAATTACTGAAAAGAAATATACACATAATACTCTAATCTCCAATTATTTTCAATGTATCAACAGGTGCAAATATGACACTTTCTTAAACTATTGTGGGCACTGAATTCACATTGATTCTTACTTTGTTTTTACATCTTTATTACTCATTCACATTTCATCATAAAATTGGCATATATTAATTCAGGTAAGTTTGCAAATGGTCATTTTTATCTCTGTATAAGATAAATCCTATATCATAATATATGTTTATCACAGTATACTTCCAAACGAATTATTCTCCAGATTAGAGGAATCAAATTCCAAAAGAATTATGCACACAACACTCTCCTCTCCCGTTATTTGCAATCTCTCAACAGGTGCAAATATTACACTTTCTCAAACTGTTGTGTGCATTGAATGCAAAGTGAGTTCTTACTTTCTTTCTACACCTTATTACGCATTCACATTTCATCAAAAATTTGACATACACATTTTATCTCTGTAGAAGAAAAACTATATATCACAATACATGCTTATCATGTTATGCTTTCGAATGAATTATTCTCCAAATGAGAGGAACAAGATTTAAATTATCCAAAAGATTTGTACACACAACATTCACCTCTCCCATTTTATAAAATCTATCAACAGGTGGCACTGAATGCAGAATGAGTGCTTACTTTCTTTTTACACCTTTATTTCCCATTCACATTTCATCTGACATTTGGCATATGTTGATTCATGTGAGTCTGCAAGTATTAAGTCGTTTTTATCACTATAGAAGAAAAATCCTATATCACAACACATGCTTATTGCAATTTTCTCCCGAGTAAATTATTCTCCAAAGTACAAGAACCGGATCTAAATTATCCAAAAGAATTGTCCACATAATACTCTCCTCTCCCATTATTCGTAATCTTTCAAAAGGTGCAAATGTTGCACTATCCTAATTTGTTGTGCGCACTAAATGTATACTGAGTATTTACTTTATTTTTACACCTTTATTACTTTATTACAATGAGTCATAATATTTTTTTTTAATTGGGGTGAAAATTCAATTAGGAGTTAATTAATGATTTTATTACCATTAATGGCTAACCAAAGGGGTTAATTTTAGAATGATATATGATTTATTGTTTTTCATTTTTGGTGAAAAAACATAATGAAATAAGATAAAAAAAAATTATCCTATGGATTTGGATTCCATTTTCTCCTATTGTTTGGTTGTGAATCAATGATCTCCTATTTTTATAACTTTGTTTTCAAATTATTTAAACTTTTCCATACAAATGACACGAAAAAAAAATTGATCTATTGAAAGAAATTCACAATACTCTCTTCTCCCGTTATTTTTAATCTCTCAACCAGTGCAAACGTGACACTTTCTTAAACTGTTGTGCGCACTGAATGCACAGTGAGTCTTTACTTTCTTTTTACACCTTTATTATTCATTAAAATTTCATCAAAAATTTGGCATACATTAATTCAAGCAAGTCTATATGTAGTAAGTCATTTTATCTCTATAGAAAAGAAACCCTATGTCACAATACATTGTTATCGTGGTATGCTTCTATGCGATTATTATCCAGATGAGAGGAACCAAATCTAAATTGCTCAAATAATTGTAAATACAATTGTCTGCGCTCCCCTTATTTGCAATCTCTCTACATGTCCAAATATGGCAATTTGTTAAGCTGTTGTGTGCACTGAATGCATATTGAGTCTTTACTTTCTTTTTATACCTTTATCACTCATTCATATTTTATCAGAAATTTGGCATACATTAATTCAGGTAAGTTTGCAATTAGTAAGTCATTTTTATCTCTATAGAAGAGGACCTCTATGTCACAATAAATGCTTATCGTGGTATTCTTCCAAACAAACTATTCCCCAGATGAGAGGAACCAGATCTAAATTATCAAAAAGAATTGTTCACACTACAGTCTACTCTCCAATTATTTGCAATTGATCAACAGGTGCAAATGTGGCACATTCTTAAACTGTAGTGGGCACTGAATACACACTAATTCTTACTTTCTTTTCACATCTTTATTACTCATTCACATTTCATCAAAAATTTGGCATATATTAATTCGGGTATATGTCTACAAATAGTCATTTTTATCTCTGTATAAGAGAAACCCTAAATCATAATATATGTTTATCATGGTATATTTTTGAACAAATTAATTTCCAGATGAAAGGAATCAGATTTTAAAAGAATTGTACACACAACACTCTCCTCTCCCAGTATTTGCAATCTCTCAATAGGTACAAATATTACATTTTCTCAAACTGTTGTGTGCATTAAATGCACAGTGAGTCCTTATTTTCTTTCTACACCTTATTACACATTCACATTTCATCAAAAATTAGCATACATTAATTCAGGTAAGTCCGCCAGTTGTCAGTCATTTTATCTTTTTAAAAGAGAAATCCTATATCACAACACATGCTTATCGTGGTATGCTTCCAAATGAATTATTATCCAAATGAGAGGAGCCATATTAAAATTACCCAAAATTATTATACACACAACATTCTCCTCTCCCATTTTTTAAAATCTCTCAACAAGTGCAACTGTGACACTTTCTTATGCTATTATGTCCACTGAATGCAGAACGAGTCCTTAATTTGTTTTTACATATTTATTACTCATCCACATTTCATCATAAATTTCACATATATTGATTCATTTGAGTCTACATGTATTAAGTCATTTTTATTTCTGTAGAAAAAAGACCATATATCACAATACATGTTTATCACGATAGGCTCCCGAATAAATTATTCTCCAGAGTATAGGAACTAGATCTAAATAACCAAAAGAATCGTACACATAACACTCTCTTCTCCCATTATTTGTAATCTTTCAAAAGGTGCAAATGTGGCACTTTCTTAATTTGTTGTGTGCACTAAATGCACACCGAGTATTTACTTTATTTCCACATCTGTATTACTCCATCACAGTGAGTCATAGTGTTTTTTTAATTGGTATGAGAACTTAATTAGTAGTTAATTAAGGATTTTATTTCCATTAATTGTTAATGAAGAGGTTAATTTTAAAATGATATATATATATATATATATATATATATATATATATATATATATATATATATATATATATTGTTGTTTTTCATTTTTGGTGAAAAGAAAAAAATGAAATAAAAAACAATTATCCTAGGGATTTGGCATCCATATTCTCCTATTGGTTGGTTGTGAATATGTTCTCCTATTTTCACAACTTTGTCTTTAGATCATTTAAACTTTTTCATACAAATAAAAATAAACACAAAAATTGATCAATTTAAAGAAATTCACAAACCAACCATCAGGACCATGACCCTAAACAATTGTGCACACAACACACTCTTCTTCCTTTATTTTCAAACTCTCAATATGTGCAAATATAACACTTTCTTAAACTGTTGTGCACGCTAAATGCACAGTGAGTCCTTACTTTCTTTTTACACATCTATTACTCATTCAAATTTCATCAAAAATTTGGTATACGTTAATTCAAGTAAGTCTGTATGTACTAAGTCATTTTTTATCTCTGTAGAAACGAAACCTTATATCACAATACATTATTATTGCGATATGCCTCAAAACAGATTATTATCCAAATGAGAGGAACCAGATCTAAATTATCCAAATAAATTGTAAACACAATTGTCTCCTATCCCATTATTTGTAATCTCTTAACAGGTGCAAATGTGGCAATTTGTTAAACTTTTTTGTTCACCGAATGCACAATGAGTCCTTACTTTCTTTCTATACCTTTATCACTCGTTCAGATTTTATTAGAAATTTGGCATACATTAATTCAGGTAACTCTGCAACTAGTAAGTCATTTTTATCTCTATAGAAGAGAAGCTCTATATCACAATACATGCTTATCGCGGTATGCTGCCAAATGAATTATACTCCAAATGAGAGAAACTAGGTCTAAATTACAAAAAAGAATTGTACACATAACACTATACTCTCCAATTATTGGCAATCTATCAATAGGTGCAATTGTGTCACTTTCTTAAACTGTTGTAAGCACTAAATGCACACTTATTCTTACATTATTTTTACATCTTTATTACTCATTCATATTTCATTAGAAAGTTGACATATATTAATTTAGGTAAGTCTACAAATAGTCGTTTTTATCTCTGTACAAGAGAAACCCTCTATCATAATATATGTTTATCGTGGTGTATTTCTGAATGAATTATTCTCCAATGAGAGTAGTCAAATTCCAAAAGAATTATATACACAACACTCTCCTCTCCCTCTATTTGCAATCTCTCAATGGTTGCAAATATGACAATTTCTTAAACTATTGTGCGTATTAAATGCACAATAAATCCTTACTTTCTGTCCACACCTTATTACGCATTTATATTTCATCTGAAATTTGACATACATTAATTCAGGTAAGTCTACAAATAGTAAGTCATTTTATCTCTGTAGAAGAGAAACCCAACATCATAATACATACTTATTGTGGTATGCTTCCGAATGAATTATTCTCTAGATGAGAGGAACCAAATTTAAATTACCCAAAAGAATTGTACATACAACATTCTCATCTCTTGTTATTTAAAATCTCTCAACAGGTGCAATTGTGACACTTTCTTAGACTATTTTGAGCATTGAATGCAAAATGATTCTTTAATTTTTTTTTACACATTTATTACTCATTCACATTTCATCAGAAATTTGATATATATTGATTCATGTGAGTTTGCAAGTATTAAGTCATTTTTATCTCTGTAGAAAAAAAAAACACCCTATGTTACAATACATGCTTATTACGGTATGCTCCCGAATGAATTATTGTCCAAAGTAGAAGAAACAAATCTAAATTACCCAAAAGAATTGTACATGCAATACTCTCCTCTCCCATTATTTGTAATCTTTCAAAAGGTGCAAATCTGACATTTTCTTAATTTGTTGTGTGTTGTGCACTGATTGCAAACTGAGTATTTACTTTATTTCTACATCTTTATTACTCCATCACAATGAGTCATAGTGTTTTTTTTAATTAGGGTGAAAGCTCAATTACTAGTTAATTAATGATTTTATTGCCATTTATGGTTAATAAAGGGGTTAATTTTAAAATATATATATATATATATATATATATATATATATATATATATATATATATATATATATATATATATATATATATATATATATATATATATATATATATATATATATATATATTGTTGTTTTTCATTTTTGGTGAAAAGAAAACAATGAAATAAGATAAAATTATCCTATGCATTTGGAATCAATGTTATCCTATTGTTTGGTTGTGAATCCATTTTCTCCTATTTTACAACTTTGTCTTCAGATTTTTTAAACTTTTCCACAAAAATAACAAGATGCAAAAAAATTGATCTATTCAAAGAAATTCACGGACCAACCATCAAGACCATGATCCTAAATAATTTTATGCACTCTCTTTTCTCCCGTTTTATTCAACCTCTCAACAAGTAAAAATGTGACATTTTCTTAAACTGTTGTGTGCACTGAATGGACAGTGAGTCCTTACTTTTCTTTCTATACCTTTATTACACATTTAAATTTCATAATAAATTTGACATACATTAATTCAGGTAAGTTTGCATGTAGTAAGTCATTTTTATCTCTGTAGAAGAGAAACTCTATATCACAATACATGATTATCATTGTATGCTTCTGAATGATTTATTATTCAGATCAGAGGAATCAGATCTAAATTACTCAAAAGAATTGTATACAACATTCTCCTCTTTCGTTATTTAAAATCTCTCAACAGGTGCAAATGTGAAGCTTTCCTAAACTATTGTGTACACTAAATGCAAGTGAGCCTTCACTTTCTTTTTACATCTTTATTACTCATTGACACTTCATCATAAATTTGGTATATATTAGTTTATGTAAGTTTGCAAGTCGTAAGTTGTTTTTATTTCTGTAGAAAGAAAAACACCCTATGTCACAATACATACTTATCGCGGTATGCTTCCGAAAAAATTATTCTCTAGATGAGAGAAACTGGATCTAAATTAACCAAAAGAATTTTACATACAACACTCTCCTCTCCCGATATATGCAAACTCATAACAGGTGCAAATGTTTTTTTTCTTTTTTTTGGAAGGTAAACTATATTCATAAAATAAATTTACAAGTCAAAACAAAGGGTCATGCTTACATGACAATATGCATCCACCCATTACAAAAGAAAGAAACCCAAAAGAAACACAACTTTACCAAGAGTTTGGAATTCTAAAGAAAGTGCCAACCTTGAGCTGGTACTTTCAGTAGAATCCTGACTCAATAGGAAACAGAGAAGACAAAAGGCCTCCCATGAACAGGGGGTCTGCACATTCAAAGAAGTTTCATTGGTTAAGACAATTGGTAATTGCCACTTGTTGATTATGATAGGAGTTCCCAAATTTCAAGGACCCTATCCTATCCATGATGATTTGCAAAATGATGTGCAGAGCTTATCCAGGATCCTTAAATTCATTCCTAAATAACCTGTTGTTTATTTCTCTCCAAAGGGAGTACACTGTGGCTTAAAGGTTTAATTTCTACCACACTGTCGATACAGATTTGCCTTTTCAATTTTGAGCAGCCTAAGCAATAAACACCAACCATGTCCTGGGTTGCCAAGCTTGAGTGATCATGTTCTGTAGCTAAAGCCAAACACTTTTAGAATAAGTACACTCAAAGATAAGGTGGGCATGTGTTTCAGCAGCCCCTCTATACATAATACAATTCGCACTCACGCTAGGATTAAAAATCCTATCCTTACTACTGAGTCTCCCATTAATAGCCAACCATAAAATGAAACTCATTTTGGGAACAACTTGTGTGACCCAAACCAGTTTAAACCGTGGCAGTTTTGGGTTTGGGCTACTAATGAATTCCTAAGCAGATGCAACAAAGAACTTGCCATTGGCAGTAGGAGCCCACTTGACACCATCCACTTTGGCCTGGTTTGGGGCATAGGAAGGCATAATGCTTGAAATATCACATAAATCAATAGTTGGAGTTTGCGGCCACTGCCATTGGTTGTTATATATAATTCTACTCACTTTAGCTTCCTTTAGTAATCCAGAATCAGCAATAATTTTGTGGTTGCAATTCAAAATAAGAGGCCCTCTTGGGTGCCAATTGTCGTACCATAGACTTGTCGTCGCTTCATTCCCTATTGTGTGGATCAAGTGAGGTGTAATTCAGTCCCTCAGCTTTAACATATTTTACCAATTCCATGAACTGCTGGTTGATGGTCTTACCTCCCAAAGGCACATCCCATTCAAATGGTTAGTGTGAATCCATTTGGCCTATAGGTTCTCTTTGTCCTAAAAAAGAATCCATAAATTCCTCAACATGAGAGTTGTATTCCAAATTTTCAAGTATTTAATCCCTAGACCTCCTTGTTTTGGCCTACACACATCCTCCCAAGCAATTTTGGCCCCAATAGTTTGTAGTTCAATCCCCTTCCACAAAAAAACTCGCATGATCTATTCAACTCTATCCAAAACTTGTTATGATAAGATAAGGTGAGCTGCCTAATAAATATGCATCCTAAAAAGTACAGAGATGGTGAGCTGCAACAAGAATCTATTAGTCCACCCCATTACTCTACTTTCAATTTTCTCAATGAGGATTGTGCAGTGTGTGGCTTTCAATCTAGTAGAGATGATAGGCACTCCCAAGTATTTCATAGGAAGGCTACCCACAGGGACACCAAAAATGAGCTTGATTTGCTCCATATCTTGTGCTTGGATTGCCACCATGAACATATTACTTTTGGTAGGATTAGCTTGTAGTCTAGACACCCACTGAAACTAGTCAATAACCATCTTCAATGTAGAGACAAAGCTAACATCCCCATGACAAAACATCATCAAATCATCTACCAAAGTTAACTGATAGAGTTTCACCTTCTTGCACTTCCAGTGGAATTTAAACTTGTTATTAGACCTGATGTTATGTTGAACAAATAGTGTAAGCATTTCCATGGACATAACAAAGAGATAAGGGGAAATAGGATCCCCTTGCCTCAATCCTCTCACATGAGGAAAAAAGTCTTCTAGTTCTCCATTAATGCTAACAGAAAACTTAGGAGTAGTAAGGCGGGACCATATCCACTTCCAGATCATTACTGGAAAATTAAAGGCACCTAAGGTGTCCATCATAAAGTCCCAATCCAATGTATCATAGGCCTTCATAAGGTCCACCTTGATAGCACATCTGGGTGACCCTCCATCCTTAAGGTAATCCCCCATAATCTTTTGGGACAAAAGAATGTTATCACTGATCCTTTTTCCAAGGATGAATGTTGATTGGTTAAGGCTAATAATATCCTTAAGTGCACCTTTGATTCTATTAGCAATAAGTTTTGAAATAGCTTTGTAGAACACATTGTAGCATGAAATAGGCCTAAACTCCCCCATACATGATGCATTAGGAGTTTTAGGAACCAATGTGATGATGGTGGCATTGAACTCCTTCAACATGATCCCATTAGAAAACAATTCTTTTATGGCAGCTATGATGTCCCCTCCAATAACTAGCCAAGCTTTCTTGTAGAAATAGGCATTGAAACCATTTGGTCCAAGTGCCTTGTGGTCATTAGAAAAGAAGAAGACTTCCTTTGTCTCATTTGTAGTAACATCCCTAACCATATCAAAAGCTTGTTTTTCTGATAACTTCTGTAGCACAATGGTCTCTAGTAATCTACTCATATCCTGTGAGTTTAATAGGACTCTTGGTTCTTAGTAGTTGTTGGTAAAAAGAAATAGCCTCCTTCTTAACTGCCCTTTCTCCCTCAATAAGCTCACCATTTTTTGTGTGCAAGGATAAAATCTTCTTTCTATTCCTTTGCTTTGTTATGGTTTTGAAGAAGTAACTTGTGTTTTTGACACCTTCTTTTAACCACAAAACCCTGGACTTCTATTTCAGGAAAGATTCCTCATTTCTAGCAGCTATTGAGTAGGTAGCAAGAAGTTGTCTCTCCTCAAGTCTCAGAGTATTGTTTAGTGGATCAGTAACTAACCCGCTCTGACAGTTTTCCAAGGCCTCTTTTGCTTCCCTTGCCCTATCTGAAATATCACCAAGCTCCCTGCTCTTTACCTTGAATGATTCCTTAAGTGTCTTCAATTCGCAACACACCTGGTATTGTTGAGTTCCCTGGAAGGGTTCCCTCCAAATTTGTTCAACCATAGGTAGAAAGTCTAGCCTCTCAGCCATGAAGTTAAAGAACTTGAAAGGACTCCTTTTCCTTCTTTCTTGACCAATCTTAAGTAAAGCAGGACATTATCCGACATTCCTGGTGGCAAAAAAATAGCTTCTAATTGTTGAAATCTGATATTACATTCTTCATTCACCAGCACCCTATCCAATTTCCTTACAATACACCATGCTTCAATTCTGCTACCATTCCATGTAAATAGGCAACTAGAGAACTTAAGATCCACTAATTTAGCTCGTTGAAGACAATCATCAAAGTCTTCATTGGATTGGCACCATTTGCCAGAGCAACCCATTGATTCTTAAGTATGTCTAATAGCATTAAAGTTCCCTAGCATTGTCCAGGGTGAAGAGGCAAACATTCCAGCATGATAAACCAGATTCCCCCAAAGATTTCTTCTATCTTGTTCCCCATTAGATCCACACACAAAGAAAGCATAAAAGAAGTCATTTGTCTCCAAGTGATGAACAAAACAATGAATAATTTGCTCAATTGCAGAGATTTTATTCACTTTCAAAGTATGAGGGTTCCACCCAACCCAAATCCTTCCTCTGTTGTTGCAATTGTAATTGTCCACATGCTCCCATTGTCCAAAAACATTTCTCATAGACGCATCCTTATTAATACTTCTAATCTTGGTCTCCACCAGACTTAATAAGTCCAAGTGTTGATCGCTGATCAATTTCCTAACTTCTCCCTGCTTCCAGGGTTTATTCAACCCTCTCACATTCCAACAAGAAACTTTTGACATAATAATAGAGATTTTTGATCTCTCTCTTTTGCTTCAACACGTTTCATTTCCCCTGTTTATTGCCTTTTTTTTTTACCTTCTTCTTTTATGTTCCCCCTCAAGCATATTCTCAACCTATGGTTTATGCCCAATGGATTCAACCTCCATCACTTGTCTCTTGTTAATAGCCACATTACCACTATTAATACAAGGGACTGGGGATAAATCCACAACAATTTTATCTCCTTCGATATTTAAGCTTTCAAATTTTTAGGGGACTGAATTGGCTTAGAAACTGCTTGTATGATTTTTATCACTTACAATAATAGCAATGACAATGTTAGTAGTTACTTGGGTTTCATCTTGTGGTCCATTTGGACACTGGTTGGTAATTGACTTGATGGCACTACTGCTACTAGCAACCATATTTCCCACTTGGGGTAAGTTTTCCTAGGTTGTGGAACCTCCATGGATCCTCCCACATCCCTCAATGGGGTTATATTGGCTTTCCCCTGGTCCTTGCTACTAGTGGCATTCATGTTTGACTTTTTTTAAGAAGAGTGACTTGCTCCTATTTGTGGGCAACAACCTTCTTTGTGACCAAACACTTTACAAGATTGACAAACACTAGGCTTCCATTAATACTCTACCTTTATTTCCACCGTCTCTGTTTTGTCTTCCATATCCATCCTCAAATCAAATGCCTCCACAAGATTGGCACCTGCACTCATCTCAATGCAAATCCTTGCAAAGTTAAGCCTTTTTTGTTGGTAGTCAATGTGTCAGCATATAAAGGGGTCCCAACTACACTAGCAATATGGCTAAGACCATCCACACTCTAGAATTACAATGGTAAATTGTATAACTTAACCCAAAATGGTATGGTGCAGTGATCCTCTTTGGTAAATAACAGATCAGTGGTCCATTTTTTCAAGATGAGTGTCCTCTCTAAGAATAACCAAGGGCTAGCCTCAAACACCTTAGTTCGAGATTCATCATCCATGAACTTAAAATAGTAAAATCCATTTCCATTTGCAAGAACCTTCAGCAACCCATCCTATCCCAAACCTTGTGAGCAATGAAGCTAAATGTGGAATAGGGCAACTTTCTCTCTATAAAATACCCTACAAGGTAGTTTTGCCACTCAAGACATCCCTATTTTCCGATTTCTAATGGTGGCTTGACAACAATTCTATCATTTTCTTTGCAAGGTTTGAAATACTTTAACCTCATGATTGTGTTGTCCCCCCCCCCCCATTAGCTGGGTTTCCTTCTTGAGGGTTACTTACTTTGCCTGCCTTCGCAACTTGGGTACAAGACAACTTGGGTGGACCTTGTCTCTGTTGACTGTTATTCACTGGCGCTAATTCCCCTTTGAGTAGGTCCGACTGAGCTGTGGCCTTGGGTTTCCCTTTGCTAATAGAATTCGGTGTTTACCCTCAACTTCATTAACTTGGTTGTGGGTTATCCCTTTTGTTTTCCTATATGCCCTTGGCCCGCCGTAATTGCTTCTTCAACAAACATCAAAGAAGGGTTAATGTCTTGGTTTTTATTTGGATTTGCTGACTCGTTGAATGATTCCATCAGAAAAGTGAGCTAACAAATGGGTTAGTTAACGGGTTGTGAGTAATGGAGGGGAAATGGTTGGGTAAGGCATTAATGCAAAATGGGTGTCAGATCGAAAGATTTGGGTAGAGATCTAGAAGTGGGGGAAGTAATTGAGAAAGGGTTTTAGTGTTTGAGTTGGTTGATTTTAGGATTATGGTGTCAAAGGTGAGAAAGTAATTGTGGGATGAAAGGGGTTTGGTTGTATCGTAGCTGCCAAAACAAAAAGGATAGGGCAAGATGAGAGGTTATGAAGATAGGTGGGCACCGAAAGAAGAAGATAGGGTATTCGGTGAAGACGAGACAAGAGATGGGAGCAAGGAGATATCAACAATGGTGATTTTGGTTCAAGGTGGGAGAGACAGACAAAATAGAGGACCCATTTCTATTATTTACTTGAATGGAAGGTTGGTGTTGGAGGAAATGGAAGTGTGGACATGGAAGAGGGACTTGGTTTCACTGTTCCAAGAGCTCATCCTCTGCTCTAGGTTCCAGTGGCTAGGCTCAATCCATTTCAGTCAAAGTAGCCTTCTGTAGAATCAAATGTATTCAGGTGCAAATGTTGCACTTTCTTAAATGTTTTGTGTGCATTGAATGCACAGTGAGTATTTACTTTCTTTCAACATCTTTATTACTTCATCAATGTGAGTCATAGTGTTTATTTAATTTAAGAATAATCAAGGATTTTTTTACAATTAATGGTTAATAAAGAGGATAATGTAATATGATATATATATATATATATATATATATATATATATATATATGATATATATATATATATATATATATATATATTGTTGTTTTTCCTTTTTGGTGAAAAGAAAGCAATGAAATAAAAAAAAAATTTATTTTATGGATTTGGAATCAATGTTCTCATATTATTTGGTTTTGAATCACTGTTCTCCTATTTTTACAACTTTGTATTCAGATTATATAAACTTTTCCATAAAAAAAAACAAAAAAAAAAAAAAAATTCTATTAGAAGAAATTCATAGACCGACCATTAGGACCACTATCAAAAATAATTGTAAACACAACACTCTCCTCTCCCATAATTTGTAACTTCTCAATAGGTGCAAATGTGACACTTTCTTAAACTGTTGTATGCATTGAATGCACAGTGGGTCCTTCCTTTCTTTCTTCACATTTATTATTCATTTACATTTCATTAGAAATTTAACATACATTAATTCAAGTCTAGATGTATAACTTGTTTTTATCTCTGTAGAAAAAAATTGTACACATAATTGTTTCCTCTCCTGTTATTTGCAATCTCTCAACAGGTACAAATGTGGCAATATCTTAAATTGTTGTATGCACTGAATGCACAGTAAGTCCTTAATTTCTTTCTATACCCATATCACTCATTCACATTTTATCATAAATTTGACGTACATTAATTTGGTAAGTTTGCCTGTAATAAGTTGTTTTTATCTCTATAGAAAAAAAAACCTTGACTGCAGGATGATTACATGAGTCTGGTCCATCCTTTCAATATTCTTATTATTCGAGTATGATTGGATTATCGACCCTGATTTGGGGAGATTGGAACTGTAGAATGAGGACCTTAATTTATTTTTTTGACTTTCTCGGTAGTAGACTACTCATGGTACATTGGTGTAAAACCCGTTTCCATGTAGTGAGTCTCACCGGGATTTATGGTCGGATTCAAATCCCAGAGAAAAAATCAGAGAGAGAGCATCAATACCAGTTGTGAGGGATATGTGCACAAGACTAACCAGTAAACTTTCGAGGAAAGGAAAAAAGATGAAAGAAAGAGAGGAATCTTATCAGTAGTGTTTAAAGAAAGTCCATAAGGTATTCAAGCCGTAATGTTGTTGTGAAGCGCAACTTCGGAAGTGTTCCATTAATCAGAATGACATTTCTCTGATTAAAAACAACCAGTCAGTATTACCCAAGTTTTCTCTGAAAGAACTCATCTTCTAATTGTAAAATGCTGGAAACCATAAACTTAGATAAAAAAAACTGCTGGAAAACCTAAAGAAAATGAGCAAAGGATACACTCAGGACAAAATATTCAAAACCCCAAAGAATCATTGAAATATGAAAAATGCACGGATATCCAAAAAGATGCCTTCTTTTTTTTTTTTTTTGGATTAATTTCACTTTTAGTCTTAAAAGAAAGTATTTTTTATCAGTTTAATTTTCATTGTATCAATTTGATCAATTTTATTTCTAAAATATTCAATTCGTGTCATTTTGTCTCTACATAGACGGACCGTCAAGTTTTAGGACAAAAGTGATTGTATGTCATTTTTTTAGATGGTATCATGTGTTCAACACGTGATCATTCTGTTAAAAAAAATCGTTAGCAATTTTGATATTGTTTATTTGAGGAATCATATAGAAACATATTTAATATTTCAAAGACCAAAATGAGACATTTTATACTTTGGGGACCTTTAATATAATTAACCCTAAAACAAATGAGTTGTAGTCTACAATAGTATGTTGTGAACAAAATATATTTGTGATTACATTTTCAGCATTTACTGTCAAGCTTGTCTCAGAATTGAGCTCTTCTCATCATATATTTGTATTCTGCATATATAGTAATTGTTCAATAGTTGGATGTTGAACATTCTTAAGCAACAATAACTTGAGAGTGAAGTTGGTACATTGCGCGATCTTTTCATTTTAAGTAAACAATCTATTGTTAAATCCATCCGAGGAGCTAATTCAAGAAATAAATGATTTTTTTTCTCTAGTTGTTTTGAATTGTATATTTTGTTCTCTTAAATACATATTTTTTTAATATATTTAAATTTATAATAAATTTATTTTTTTTAAAGGATTCACGTGCAATGCATGTGTTGAAAATCGTATAGCATATTGCAGGAGCGTGGGATTAAAGACATAGCTTATGCAATTTAATCCCAAAATCGTTTGAGAATGTTTCACGTAATTTGGAATCCAAATCAACATCTTTTCTTTAATTGCTCGAGTAGTATGATGTTGTTACATATGACGAATTAACACCAGGTTTTTCACAGCACAAAAGCCTTACAAATGTTATGTAGGGAGAGAGAGAGAGAAAAAAGTAGGAGAGTTTTAACGTTAGATGAATTATCAGAGGTGTGTCATCTATTGGATTGCCTTGGGTTTATATAGGCAACTAATAGGTCTCATTAAGAGACACATCCTATAGGGACGTATCTGTTAATATTTAACAAACACGTATTTTGGGTGGAAAAGGATACCTCCAAAAAACATGTCCCTTTGGGCATTCTTTAATTTGGGTCGACCCACCATGGGTACCCCGGTTCGGGTCCATGACCCAACCAATATCTAACATCTCCCACTCACACGTGGTGGGTACAACAGTGTCATCTCTCTCAATCCATTATATACATCAACATCAATTCATGCAGGCTAATGGATCGTGCAACCGCTGAGCACACTTGCAATTTAGGAGCTCTACACTAGAAACTCTATAGAGCCAACATAGAGACATCAACCCTAAAAAAAATAAAAATTGTGGCTCTACTCTAAACCTATTCAGATACACCGGTTCAAGCTTCTCTAATCCCTCACAATATAAAAGCATTCATAACCCATCAAAGCTTTCACCTATACATTCACACTTTGTCACTATATAAACTAGCTCCCAAAGTTGTCGACTGTGAATATATCGCGGGATGTTCCAAATGGTCTTCTTTTCGTCCTCATGTCACTTAGTTCAAAATTAACCGTTTTCCCAACAATGCCCCGAGAGGCCGAATCACTCATAGCCGTAAGTAACTGACCAAAAAAAAAACTCATAGCCATAAGTAATATGCCAAAGTAGCTGAGCATTAATTCTTTTACTTTATGACATAGTCAAAAGTCAGAGAGTACACACAATGTTTGGTTATACAAAATAACCTGGTCATGTAAAAATGACTCAGAGGGCTCACACAGTGAGGAAGCAGGGATCCATTCCTTCACCTCCATAATTGTCGCCAAGCACATGTAGTATGAAATACATGCTACGGTGGAGTGTCTTGATCCTAATAAGAGCATATGTCACATTCAGACACCATACAAATCTTAGTTTAGTCGCTCTACAAGCGTTTAACCCAAGTTCCCTATTTGCTCGCCCTCCAAAGGCATCAAATTAAGATCGCACATCCAGCTAATCAACAAACACAGGCATAATGGACATGGAGTTGTGTCCATTATCAATCCTCAAATGTTAGATCTCCTTCTGTATACAAAACAAAGTGATACTATGTAAGACCCCATACTATAAATAAATAAATAAAACAAGGATAATAACATCTTAAGAGTTCTTCTAAGATGAATAAAATAATGATAGAAAATTAGAATAATTGTTAAAATATTAATTATGAAATTTAAGTTTCATGCATATTTGACTTTTAGAGTAAATAAAGTTTTGGAGATATTTAAATTTGAGAAGGGTGGCAAAGTAATTTTATAAATATTTTTAGGTCAAAATAAGGTTTCCATTGAATCCAGAATGTCAAAAAACAATGGAAGAGGTTATATGAGTTGTATTAGAAGTTTAGGAGTATTCTTAAGTTAAAACCTATTTTGGAGAGGATTAGGGGAAAAAAAAAGAATTTGACATAACTTTTGTATTTTAGCTATAACTTTTTATCCTGATATCTGATTAATCTAAAATTTTTACCGTAGCAAATAAACTTCAAGGGCTACAAAATTGTATTTCACGAAAACTTTGTGAATCGGCGTCTAATTAGGTAAAAACTGAGCTGGAAGTCAGGGGTAGACTTCTACCCGTGCCCACATGAGAATTCTTTATTTTTCAGCCTATAAATATCCTAGGGCCGTGATTTAAAGAGTCTTTACCTATTTTTCAACCCCAAGAAATCTGAAAAATTTTGAGGAGAAGAAACGAAAGAAGAACGAGATAAATCTTGAAGGATTAACGTAGGGTAATCGCAACGAAACACATTAGGATCCAGATTCAAGAATCAAGGTAGGGATTCTTTCTCAGATTCACTCATTGATGATTAGGGTTATATAATATATCTTTTTCATCCTTATTATGATATAAATATTGATCTGCAATGCTTGTACATTCGTTTGAATCCATAATTCGTTTCTTGAACAAAATACATGATTTATTTCCAAGATTTATTCTTTCTTGATTACAAAACCATAGTTCTTGATTACAATCAATTCAAATATATTTTCTATGAGATCTCTTGCATGTTTTGTTGAATTATTCTTTTAAAAAAGTTATGGATCAATGATTCTTGATTGTAGTTGAATTTTATGAAAAGTGTTATTTTTATCTCTTGTATTGATGGATGAGATGAACATGAGTTACACTCGAATGCGTATCGTAGAGTGTTAGAGATTTTCCTACCTTGAGGGGTTTGGTGGTTGCCTAAAACTCATAGGGGGTTTAATTTCTTGCGAGAGCTAACCACTATTTGTCCACGTAAGTTCGAGGCTGAGGGCTAGTATACTATTCCTAGGAAAGGATACGTCAATGTTGATACATCGGTACATGTCCTTCCTAAAGTGTTGTAAGTATTGTGGCCCTGTGGGAATTGATTTGAGATGGTTTGTGTTGTAGGTGGATAAGACAAGTTCGGTGTGTAGATTCACGGTAGTCTACTTGCATACATGAGATATTATGTTATGAATTGTGATTTTTGTGAATGATTCTATTCTATTATGAACTCTACTGTTTTATATCGTAAACTTGAGATCTGATAAATTGTCACTGTTTTACTTCCAAATTATATATATTATTTTACAAACTATGACTTACCTGTTTTCATGATTTCTAAACCTTGATTGGGTTTGAGAAAGTTTTCCTACTGGGCTTTATTGGTCACCCTACCATAACATTTTTTAGGTTTTAGTGTTAAGGAGAATCCAGAATTAGATGAACAGGTCGACCTTGAGAATGGAGAGGGTCAGTATGAGGATCCTGAAGTGGAGGCTTAGAGATGCTTCATCTTATTTTAGCTTATTTTATTTGAGAGATTTCTATTAAACAATGTTTCAGCTAGTTTTAATTATTTCGTTGCTAGATATTTTTGGTATTGAATTGTAAGTTAGAGAAGTTTCAATGTTTTAATAGTTTTAGTATTTATTCCTTGTCAAATTGATGAACGGATTATTTCTTAATGGTTACTTTTAGTTGCTTTCATAGTTGGATGGTTTGTAGATAGTAATGCCTTCTAGGGTGGATTTTGGGGCATTACATACTATATGCTAGAGTATCTCATCTTTGCTCGTCATCTCACGCGCCAAAGACGATTGATCGTGTGAGTGCGCCAATCATGCCACTAACATACTTAATGTGTGTGCTTTCTCAAATACCAAGGTAATCAAGCAATATAATATTTAATTGCAAATAAAACCATGTATTAATATCCCAAAAAAATGTCAAAACAAATGATTGTGTGATCCATACAATCTCTAGCACATAATCCTAGAATTCTAATAGTAGCCATATACGCATCTCTAGCTATAGGCTTAGTTAGGGGGTCTGCAACCATCTGAGTTGTAGGTATGTGCTTCAAGATTACTTCTTTTTTTGTAATCATGTCTCTGATGTAATGATATGTTAGATCTATATATTTAGTTCTTCCATGATACTTAGGATCCTTAGCATAAGCTAATGCATACATACTATCACAATGAATTGTCACTGGGCCCAAGGTATGTGTGACAACTCTTAGATGTTGAAAGAACCTTCTTAACCAAACAACTTCTTGTACAATAACAAAACAAGTCACGTATTCTGCTTCCATGGTGGATAAGGATATGCGTGATTTCTTTTTGCTACTCCATGTAATGGCCCCACAATTAAGTTAGAAAGCATATCCTGATGTGGACTTGCGTTCATCTATATCACCAACCCAATCAGCATCGCTATATCCAACTATTTATAAATCTGGAGACTAGTAGCACAACATATAATATGAAGTCCCCTTGAGATATCTTCATATCCTTTTGACTGCCTTCCAATGAGCTATTGCAGGATTTGACTAAAAACGACTAACTAGGCCTACTGCAAACCAAATATCAGGATAGGTAAACATCATAGCATACATTAAGCTACCTATAGCACTGGCATAGGGAACACGGGCTATCTTTTCCTTTTCCTTGGGAGACTTAGGGCACATCTTTAGGCTTAGGCTCTCATCTTTCGCTACCAGAGTTTCTATGCAGTTATGTTTTTGGAATCGTTTGAGAACCTTCTTAATGTAAGTCTCTTGAGACAAACCAAGAAGTTTATTAGAACGATCCCTTAGGATCTTAACTCCAAGCACATAACATGCTTCGCCCAAGTCCTTCATCTCAAATGTTGAGGACAACCACTTTTGAGTAGTGATAATCATCTCCTTATTATTTTCAGCTAATAAAAGATTGTCAACATACAAAGATAGAATCAAGAAGCTATCTTTAGACCGTTTAACATACACACAATGATCTTTATCGATCATCGTAAACTCATTAGAAGTGATAGCTTGATGAAACCTTAGATACCACTTTCTGGATGACTGCTTCAAGCCATAAATGGATCGTTGGAGTTTACACACTTTGTTCTCCTAACCCACAAGCATGAAGCTTTCAGGTATATCCATGTAGATCTCCTCATCCAGTTCTTCATTAAGAAATGTAGTTTTAACATCCATTTGACATAGTTCTCAATCGAAATGTGTGACAATAGCTAGAATCATGCGAATCGAGGCAAACCTTACAACTAGAGAAAAGGTTTCCTCATACTCCACACCTTCTCTTTCGGTGTAACCTTTTGCCACTAGGCGAGCCTTATATCTTTCTATGGATCCACCAGCCTTGCGTTTAATTTTGAGAACTCATTTGCTCCCAATGGCCTTGCACCCAAACGGAAGGCCAACTACGTCCCAGACTTCAATGACTCCATCTCGTTATTCATTATAGTTATCCACTCATTACTAGCAGGTGATGATAGAGCCTCTTTAATATTTTTAGGTTCAACATCATCATGTGGAGCAACCACGAAAGCTTCCCCTTCAATCTCAAGACGTCAAGGGATGTTTCCATGCTTGCTTCTACAAAACTCTATGTCATATAGATCTACATCCATTGGAATTGATCCACCATTGAGTATATCGCTCCCACTGTCCCTAGGAGGTGACAAAACTATTTTCTTGATCTCCACTTGGTTGATGGATATATCTCTTTGGGGATCATTTAACTCATAGAGTTTTATTCCCTTAGACACATCTCCTCTACTAGGGAAATAATTTTCAAGGAAAATTGCATTTCATGACTCAATTTCAATTACCCTTCCATTAAATTGTTCACCTACAAACACATAGCCTTTAGAGTGCTCAGAATAGCGGATGGAGATACACTTCTTCCCTCTACGACCTATCTTCCCATATTTATAAGAAGTATTGTATACATAAGTCGCTGAACCCCATGATCATAAATTATTTAAGTCAAGTTTTGTGCATGTCCATAACTTATATGGGATAGAAGAAACTAATTTTGAAGACACTCGATTAAGGATATAAACAGTAATCGATAAAGCATCTCCCCAATATGAAATCGGAAGATGAGTTTGTGCCATCATAGACCTAACCATATCAAGCAAGGTGCGATTTCATCTCTTCGCTACACCTTTTTGTTGCGGAGTGCCAGGTATTGTCAATTGTCTGATTTTTCTTTTTTCTTCACACAGCTCTTTAAACTATTCATACAGATACTCGTGACCCCAATCGGTTCTAAGAACCTTAATGCTATTGTCTTGTTTATTCCCAACCTCTTTAATGTCTTGCCTTCACATTCATTCAGCCACATATATCTGAGTATATTAATTGCAATGGAATAGATGTTTTTTTGGTCTTACCAAATGGTTTTTTAGTTGCCTTACCTGCGAGACAATTTTCACATGTGGGCAAGTTGATTTTAGTGAGTGGGCTAAAAAAATCCCTTTCTAGCTGATCTATTCATTCTGTCTTGCCCAATATGACCTAATCTAGCATGCCATTTAATATAATCAACAATATCCATAGATGTAACATAAGAATAAGTTTCATTACTAGAATGATCAATATCTAATACAATAAAACCATTTGTGGTATAACCAGATCCAAAGAATATAGTTCCCTTATAAATGCCAACATGTTGGCCTTCAAAACAAAAAATAAAACATAGTCTCGTTAAGCTAGTAACTGATAACAAAATTCGTCAGATTCCTAGAGCATATAATACATCATGAAGGTATAGAGTATGCCTATGTCACAATTTCTGTTTGTATGTGTCAATCCCAAACACATCTATACTTGTCTCGTTCCCCATGTAAATTAGTTTGCTTCCAACTGGAACTCAACAATACTCCACAAATTCGAATATGTGTCTCATTATGTGGTTTGTTGTTCCTGAGTATACAATCCATGAATTAGGAAAGTGAGCAACAAAAACTTGACTAGTAACTAAACAGTCAATAGGAGAGACAGAACTAGAGAGTACCTTCTTCGGCTCAGTGCATTCACGAGCGAAGTGTCTTGTTGCAGTTATAGCAGACCATGTTGGATTTATTCTTCATACCATAACCCTGCTTGTGCTTGTTATAACTAGAGTGACCAGCCCCAGGTTGAGCATCAAATCTATTTCCACCGTACTTGTTCTTGGACCTGAAGGTCTTACACGAGCCAACTTTAGCCACATAAGAACTACTCTCACCTTTAGCAGCCTTCAGGTGCTCAGCCTCAACCTCAAGGTGACACGATACATTCTTGAATGTTTTCACACTCTCATTATGTGTCATGTTTCGTTTCATTATGTTTCCATGATGGTGGAAGAGAGCAAAGTACAGCTTGAACTTGTTGTCATCTGTCAACACATGACCAGCAATGCCTAAATCACGTATCATGGAGGTCATAGCCCTCAAGTATTGTTTCATTGTATACTCTGGCTTCTTTTTATACAAGTAAAACCTCATGGTCAAACCACAAAGTCTAACAAGAGAAGTAATACCAAGCTTCTCTTTGAGGGCCTTCCACATGGCGTGATCTATGGAGTAATTCTAAAATTCAAGAATAAAGTCATTTTACATGCTTGCTTGCATGGAATAGCGCGCAAGTCGATCCTTATTCTGCCAAGATTGGTAATTCTCTTGTTCTTGGTGAGTTTGAGGTCGCTCAGGCTCTAGCAGCATAGAGTTAAGGGTATCCAAGAATTGTCGCTCATACAGGACAAATTGAATCTTACAACGTCATATGTTATAGTTATCGTCGTTCAATTTGTTGCCCTTAGTTAATTCAGTCACTATGCTTTTAGTAGTCATTATGATTTACTCTTCATGCAAAAACAATGTGTATGGGATATTAGCACAACAAATTCTAGAATTTTGATACAAAAATCTAAATTCAGTATTAACAACTTTCACAAATCACGATATTGAAAGTTCACTAAGTTTTCAATCATCTCTCATACCACAAGTGATTATTAATAACACTTAATTTAATTAATGCACAAAATTTAGGTTTTCTAAGACCGAACAAAATAAAGCTCCCACTAGATCTAGTATCTCTAGGCATACTGATCATCTATAATTTCATAGCATGCATGTTTCCACTTTAAATAAAAAACATGCAATTTAAATAATACTAGATATGAAATTCTAATTTAAATTGTGCTAAACAATGAAATGAATGCAACTAGAATAACAAGCATGCTAATATTATTCTATACATATCAATAGGCTAGATATAAAAAAAAATTGCATTCATCTCAATTTTTTTTTCAAAGCACTTTAAATAATTAAAGTATTGATAATACTAATTCAAGAGTCATAGGCACTAAAACCCAAGCCAAAAATAATATGGAAATTAATTTAAATTTTAATGCAACTGGTTAATGTACATCGCGCTACAACTTTGGTTCTTTTCGCTACTGGGCAAGAACAATTTCAATTGTTCTCATTTTTGTTTTTAAACCATATGTACCATTTGGTTAAACCACACATACAATACAATGGTGAGTAATACTATTTGAACCTAAAAATTTAACTTAATTTGCTAATATAATGAGGTGGCTTCAATAGAACCATCGAATCAACACAAAATTTCAATGTTTGATGAACCTCACAATCAATTCAAAAATTATAATAAATTAAATCAATAAATTAGATTTCAATAAAATTACTCCACAATGACAGGACATGAAAGCAAATGGCCAAAAGTAATGGACCCCACAAAAAAAAAAACCAAATGCACAAAGTAAGTACAATCTGCAAACTAAGAAGGTCCAGATGTCTAGATGCCTTTATTTTTTTTAATTTGTCAATAATTCCTGTGTTTTGGTTTTTGACACTTCTTGATTCTCTTGCTCAAGTCACTAATGCAGATGGGTGGACACACCGCCTCACAAAAATCAATATGGTGTGTCAAATTACAACCACTGTGATTGTATCGGTTTTCGGGAAAAATGTTTCAATTTATTTTTTTTTTAAAATGAATAATTTTCCTCACAGTTTCTTTTTCAGAAAGATACATAAATATGTGGGTCATATTATCCTCAATTTTCTAAATAATTGATAATTAATCCCAAAATTACGAGAACACCCTAAATGGCTCTAATACCAATGTTGGGAATCGTATAACATATTGCGGAAGCGTAGGATTAAAGACATACCTTATTCGCTTTAAATCAAAAATCGTTTAAGAATGTTTTACGTACTTTAGAATCCAAATCAATTCCTTTTCTTTAATTGCTCGAGCAACTTGATGTTGTTACATAAGACGAATCAACACTAGGTTTTTCACAGTACAAAAGCCTTACAAATGTTATGTAAGGAAAGAGAGAAGAGAGTAGGGGAGTTTTAACGTTAGATGAATTATCAAAGGTGTTATCTATTGGATTGTCTTGGGTTTATATAGGCAACTAATAAGTGTCATTAAGAGACACATCCTATAGGAATATGTATATTAATATTTAACAGATATGTTTTTTGGATGGTAAAGAATACCTTCAAAAGACATACCCTTTTAGGCATTCCTTAATTTGGGTCGACCCACCATGGGCGCCCCAGTTCGATCCATGACCCAACCAATATCTACCAGCACGTGTGTATAAAACTAGGACTATATAAAACTCACGTGATACTAATTAATAATAACTCGTTGGATAAAGATAGACAAACATTAACTTTATATGAAACGGTAAAAAAAGAACGATTGCTTGTGATCTAACAGAAAATGTGGCTATTGACAAGAATATATGGTGTAATGAATTAAATAAAATTGATTAATATTATTAATTAATATTTAACATTAACTCAAAACAGTTTGACTTGAACACAAAGGATAAGACTCGATTATAAAGCTTAAGGTTGCGTTTAGTGTAACCTCTCAAAATAAAAGTTCATCATTAACATGGACTTTTTAAAATATCTAACTGTTTGATAAAAGTATATTGTAGAAGTGTTTTTGAACTAATGTCTATCTATAAGAAGTCATGTCTATCTACAACTAGTTAGTCATATCTATCTATAACTAGTGTTCTAGTACAATATATCTTATTTTGTTTTCTATCTTAATCTGAGATATGTAAATTATCTATGAAGTATGGTTAAAACGGATATTTAATTGCAAAAATTAAGGCTAATTTTGAAAAGTAAGGTGAAAAATTAAGGCTAATTTTGAAAAGTAAGGTGAAATTAAAAACTACTTCTTGAGAAGTGCAAATACGATGGTTTTGAGAAGCTCCCTTAAGAGACTTCTCTAGAATGGGCATTTTCAAGATGCACTTTTTGACAGGTTCAAATTTTTTTAGACATCAAACAATCTTATCCCTTTGAAAAGTGCTTACATCTATAAGATAAATTTTTGAATCATTCGCCGAACACACCCAAATGTGCATGTATCCTATTGAAGAATCTGGGCACATACATTGAATTATCCATCAAATCAAGTGAGGCGATTCCGATTGTGAGGCGATTCCGATCAAGTGAGGGAAGCAGATTTTCACTAAAAACCCTAAGAATACCAACAGATTGGGGAAGCTAAAATCGTAAGAAAGAGAGGAGGCAGAGACTAGAAAGAGAAATCAACAAGGAAGTGAGGCGATTCCGATTGTCTCAAAAGCATTTAAAGCTTGGTGTACATAGGACTTCAAAATGCAGGATATGTGCGAGAAACAAGGACGAAATGATTGCTTAAAATTGTCAGAAAGGACTCTTCGTGTGCAAATCAAGGTCACCACATGGAGGTGTGACTTAACTCAACTACAGCTCAGCCCTGCTCAAACCCACTTTGACCAGAGACTGGGGAGCAACTAATGATACCTGAGAAAAATTATAAGTCTGAGCTTGGGAATTGAGGTCAGGAAAGGAGTTCAGCCACACATGCTTGAGCTCTGAGGTCCTGACCTCGGGTTTTCTCAACCTGCCCCTTGAAGAAAATGAGTGGAAGACAGCTGGTAACCACCTAAAACTCCCTCAATAGTAATAGGCGCCAGTCTCAGTGGACGATCCTTAACTACCCAAATCTTCCCCTGAAATCACTAGAAATGTTATGGAATGAAGGCAATGATCTCGCCTTAGACCCCATGGAATTAGGAAGTAGGCTATAAATACTATACAACGTCCTCATTACAGAAAAAGGCCATTAAAATTATATCAAGAACACTGTGTAACCCTCTGAAAATTATCAATATAGATCCCAGGAGCAAGAGGCTCCATTAAAGAATGGATTAGTCGAGCTCCAGAGTTGGTGAACCACTACAACTCCTCGGTGCGAATCAACCCTTATCCCTGAATCATAGCACCATTCTCTCGAGCTTAGTATCTCAGATCGAACCTTACCTATACATAAACATTCTGCTCATCCACGTTTTACTCTACCATCAGTTTTATTGTGACATAGACGTCAAAAGTTCAAGTCACAAATATAATATCTCTACATTCAAGGGTACTAATCTAGACTCCACAATAACCAAAGCCTCGGTCGCCCTTTGTCAAATACTAAGGGTAACTCGTGTCTGAAAGTACAGTGTAATGGGAATGATTTTAAGAGGAATATTGGTGACTGTTTGATGAATCTATTTAAAATCGTCGAAAAAACTTATTGAAATTTGTTCTATTTTATATTATGGAAGATTGAGAGACTACAAATGCAACATTTCCTTCTTGTGACCATTAATTATTACTACACAGCTACCTTCCAACCTCCACCAAACTATAAACCTAATCTCAACCAGGCAACCAATCTCAATCAACAAATGCATTCAAACCCAGCAACCCCTCTCTCTCTCTATCAGACGCACACAATTTAAAAGGGGAAAGACTACGATATCGTCATCTGTACCATACTGAAAATTATAATTTTTTAAAACATAGGTTACATTTTACAAAAGGTATGATTTTACTATAAGAATTTTTGGTACTTAATTACGCCAAAAAAATAACGCGGTAGTTGTAGCACAGTTTTGGAGTGTCGATTCCACAGAGAAACAAATTAAAAAAATAATATAAGGGACAAAGAAATTAAAAAATATATATTAAATGATTACTAGAGAACAAAGATTAATTTTAAATGTCACTTACAGTGAAGCAAAGTGACTAATGAAAAAAAAAGTATTCAAATTTGACAAACAGTAAAGCGTCGGGAATCTCGTGCACAAATCTAGTATTTTAATTATTCTTAATTCATTGAATAACTCAACTAGGAACTCAATTCCCAAAATTCTCAATCGGAAGGTATAGATTTATAAACCAAAATTAAACCAAATGTAACTCATTGCAAAATCATTCACCACTTTTAAAATACGTAAATTATTTTTATTATTAAGAAAATTCAATGACGACAATATATTCAGGAAGCGATATTGCAGCAAAAAAGTAAATCAATATAGATAAATAATTGATCCAAACATAATCAAAGAGTTAATACATTCTATAGAAAAAGCCTGACTAAATCTATAAACAAAATAAATTATATGATTATTCAGAGACGAAAACATCGAAAAGTAATTGATAATGATAAAACAAAAGAGTCTTACTAATTGAAAATTAAATGTATACATTAAAAATATATAAAATATCATCTATTGTGCAAGTTTATCCCGCGCCCCTACCTGAAAATTTAATTACCCATAAATATAATGGACAATAAAAATCTCCCAAAAAAAAATAGAACAAACCGGTGGTCATCGGCATTTTTCTGCTCTCTGATCTGCGCGGCCTCCCGGAAGCAGCCGCCTCCTCTGCATTTTCTTTTCTTCCAGCCGCCCACAAAGTAAAAAAGCTAAAACCTTTTAAAAGTGTATACCCTTTTTGAAAAATATCTTTATCAACTTTTCTATTCCAACTCTTAGAGCTCAAACCTTTTTATGTCGACTCCTAAACTCTAAATCTTGTGTAATTTGAAAATAATAAAATTCAATAAAAAATATGAATGTTAGACCCACATGACAACAACATCAGTTTCAACTTTTTTATTCTATAGGCTGCCATAAAAATACAAAAATAAATATAAAAGCTCAACAATAAAGTCCCAAAAATGTTAAGTGTAAAATCCAATTATAAATTATCTCTCACCAACCAATAGTGCAATATTTAAGATTTAAAATATTATAAAATCATGCTCAAATATATCTCAGTGTGAATAGATATTAAATTAAATAATATAAATTATATTTAATTATTTCTATTCAAATTTTAATATTTTAATCTAATAATAAGGTATTTAGAATGCACTTTCACGCACTCATCAGTACTATATTAAATTTTTTTTGGGAACCATAGTCTTTTTCTTGTTTCACGTAAATATTGAGTGTAATGATTATACTACATCATAATTATCATGTGGTGTAACTATTTAATGATACTAACTTTCCACGTAAAATACTAACCGTCACATATTTAAAAAGTGAGATTCAATAACCTATTTGTTTGTTTATTACCAAACAATTTCACCACGCGATAATACAAACTTAATGTTACTGTTACACTCAATATTTATTCCTATCCCACACATACAATTTAAATGGGAAAAGTGTATAGTATCGGAAAAAAAAATTAGAACAGTAATGCCAATTATAATTTTTTATAGTAAAATTACACTTTTGAAAGGAGAGATTACAGCTATTTAATGCGAGATGATGATCGATTACCAACCCCAAGATTGATCATAGACTTTTGATATCAATCCCAATCTTTCGTCATCGAGCATGCCTTTTAAAAATTATAATTTAACATTAAAAAATTATAATTTTCAATACCCCTGACGGTACAGTTTAGAGGTGTTAATCAAGACAAATTTGAACTCAGTTCAAAAAAAGTTCGACTCGAACTCGACTCGTGTTTTAGACAAATTGAGTTTAAATAAATTTTTTAAACTTGTTTAATCTTAAAAACTCCACTCAAACTTACAAAACTCGAATTTACACTCGTAAAATTCGGTTTGATTAACACTTATATTACCGCCTTCCCGTTTATTCACACACCACACACATTGTACACACACCCACACTCACACTTATACATACATACAGCTTTGTGTTGTGCGTGCGTGTTTTTAAAGTGAGAGAGAGACAGAGGGAGTGTGTTCTTCTTTGTAGAGAGAGAAAGCTCGTCGTAGAGTTCGACAATGGAAGGAGAGGAAGTGAGCAACAAACAGATAATTCTGAAGGACTACGTGATTGGATTTCCCAAAGAGTCAGACATGATTCTCAAGACGAGTACTATCAAATTGAAGGTTTCAGAAGGTTCGAATGCTGTTCTGTTGAAGAATCTCTACCTTTCCTGTGATCCCTACATGCGATCTCGCATGAGGAAGATGGAAGGGAGCTACGTCGAGTCCTTCTATCCTGGTTGGGTAAGTCATAATTTAAAAATATTATACTCATTGATGGATTTGCTATTGTATAAACAATTCTTATTTAATCGATGGCTGTGATTGAAAGTCAAAACTGTGAATATTATTCGGGACATTAAAATGGGGATTGTATGTTATTAAAAACTACAAGGGTTAAGTGCAAATTGGTGATTAAAATGTAAAATTAGGCAAATTTATAGTGATTACAATGTAAATTTGAGTGCAATGAAGACTCATATCCTAAATTTGTGTAAAAAGATAGTAAAAAATTTGATTTGGTATAGATCTCTCCAATGGAAAAAAATATAATTTTTTACAAAATAAGAGAAACTCAAATTTAAATAAGGACAAACCCCGTACGATCCCAAAATAATATAAAACACTCAAAATAATCTCACACCACACAAAAGTTTAATCGAAAAAATCAAGAACAAAAAAGAACTGAAAAAGACGAAAACCACATATCAAAGTTAAAAGTATTCTTTCATCAAAAACTTAGGCAAAAGATTTTGCAACTACAAAACATGAAGACCCAAGGTCTTAACCACTAATCAAACTAATAGCTAATAAACTAACTCTATTATATAAAGATCAGATGAATCAAAATTCTATGGTTATGTATGTTAAGTGTATTGTGTGGATAATATGATAAATGACTAGAGATGTGTTTGCAGTGCCTTCAACTCTCCATCTTCATACAGTGTATATTTTCAGGATACCAGCTGACTTATGGGCCGCAGTCGTTCTGCATGCTTAACTAACAACCATTAATATCCTATCAATAGCATCAGTTAATTAGGTAGGACAACCATTAATAGGTCTGTTTTAGTAAAACAGCTGATTGTTATGTAACCTGAGGTGACCTCAAGTTGATTCAAACACTATGCATTAAAACTATAGAAGCCACTGATTGGCAAAATGTAGAACCATTGGTAGATAAGGAAAAAGGTAATATTGTACAGTGATTTTTGAGCCAACTCAAAAGGCAAATCATTGAGTGTCTACCATAGTCAGGAATTTCAAATACCTCACAGGGAACAATGAGCTTTTATTGTTCTTGAGTTTTGCTCTTGTTGTCATACAGCCTATAACTGGATATGGAGTGGCCAAAGTTGTGGATTCTGGGCTTCCAAACTTCAAAAAAGGTGACTTGGCTTGGGGAATGACTGGATGGGAAGAGTACAGTCTCATTTCAAATCCAGCGGTTTGTTTCAAAATTGGAAATACAGATGTGCCACTTTCCTACTATACAGGAATTCTAGGTAAGTTAAATCTTTTTGCAAAACATGCCACTTTTATTCCGGAGATGTTTCTCGTGTTTGTTCCTTCTTTTAAACTTTTTGTCTGTAAGCCTGGCTAAGTTCTTGACAGCTGAGCTCAGTTCAGCAGCATTGGAGCTGTGCTCAAGCTTGCCTGGAACTTACTGTTTATAACGTCCCGAACGACTCTTTTGTACAAACCTGGAATATGTTACAGGTAACCAAAGGTAAAAAAAAAATGACAGAGAAAAAAAGTGCAAACCTTGAGCAACTGAAACCCACCATACTAAACAAGTGAGAACCAATCGGTCTTTAGCCCCATGGTACTACTCGTCTTGTAAAGTTTTGTTTTTTTAAATCAAAGGTTTAAGTCTCTCTCTTTCCAAAAAAAAAACTAAACAAGTGAGAGTATGGAGCGAAGCATTATGCCTTTCTGTGTTATTAAAACTACGCGGCACACTTCAAAGAAACCAGAGGAAAATAAAAAAACTTGAAGAGGAGAAACTGGGTGGTTCTTTAATTTTCTGGACCTTTTGGGGATGTTCTTGTAATTCTGAAACTTTCTGGGATTTCTTGTAATTTTTGGAACTTTTAGGGAAAATTTTAAAATTTTCTGATTTTACTGGGGATGTTTCTACAATTCTGAAATTTCTGGCAGTATATCTTCTTCTCCGCCTCTCTCGTCTCTGAACAAAGCAACAAGGGGCAGCGATGAACCAGATCTGGATCGACAAGAGCAACAAGGGGGCAGCGATGAAATCGATCCTGAGTGCTATGGAAGACGATTACTGTGCGTGCAAGATCCTGCACAATATAAAAAACGAGAACAGATCTCTCACTTGGTGAACTCGAGTGAGCCAGTTGAGTGACCAACCACGCTGCTTGGAACAGCCTGCGAGGTCCGGTGGTAACCTGGAACGACAACGGGAGACCCTGGGGGAGCGGAAGAACGATCCAGTAAGGCTGAAAGAGGTTCCTAGAACAAAGAAGAACAAGTTAGAAGGGCGTCGGAGTGTTTTTCGGCGTATCCCCTCCGACGATCTAGTCAGTCTTTGAGAAAGAGAGAGAGGAAGGAGAAAACACTGAGTGTGTATTGTAGTAAAGAGTTTTTTGTTGCATACCCGTCTTGCCTTTTGCAAGGAGTATTTATACCTCAAAAGCTCATGATTTCTGTCAGTGTAGTCAGTAAGTGATCATTAGGTACAGGTACTGTGCGCACTGATTCTGATGAGGAATGTCTTCTCTTCTTAACTGCTCGGGGTCCCGAGCAATCAATGCTGGGTCATCGGGATGCCGACGGTACAATGTACTCCTCTCGGGAAGGATGCAATAAATGCTCTGTATTAGGAGCATTTATTGCCTTTCATTTCCGAGTCTTACCGCATTGAATGCGGTCTCGTCAAGAGAATGATGTAATTAATCGTTTGCTTTCCCAAGTCGCGTGTCAGCAACGGCATGCGGTTTCTCTGTCTTCGATGTGATATCATATGCCACGCGTCCATCCCCCATTGGCTGTGGCCCCTGCATTCCAATACGTTCTGACACTAATTGTGTAAGACGAGGTCATGATGAATAGCCTAGACTAGCATAGGCTAATGACCTGTACGTCAATAGCTTATCCTGGAGTAGAGGAAGTGTCCAGGACGGGGTACCTCTCGGCACCGAGGAAAGGCCATCTCGGAACCGAGGGAGGTATACCGACCGAGGTACCATATCAGACCGAGGCTACGTGTTGGTTGTAACTCGTACTGAATGCCATGATCCTATATGACGAGTACCTCGGGAGCGAGGACCTTTATGCGCCGATGGTGCTTGATCTTAGCAACAGTGTTTTGGTAAATACCGAAGACACGTGTCTTCATCATTGAGTATTTCAGAAAAGTCTCATCAACTGCCCTCCAACCTTCGATCTTCTGACACCGAGGGCACACGTCGTAAGGAGACGAAGGGTTTCCCAACAACCATAAATGCTTCATCATTGCCTCGAGCCGCTTTCCCCGGCTTAGGATGTCGTGTGCATTAAATGCGCCGTTTCATTTTTCGCGCCCAATGATGAAACTGCCACTATATAAATGGGGTTCCTCTTGTATTTTCTTGTTTCGCCATTCCGAACTTCCTCAAGAGAGCCTTTTCCTGAATCTTCGCCGGAGATCTCTTTCCTCTTCCATCGTCGACTGCCCATTCTTCCTTAAAGTCTTAAGGCCAGCAGACCCATCGTTGCTTCTGAACTTTCTGGAAGGAGTCGCCTAAAGTTTTCCAGAAAAAACTCCGTTTGGCATTCGGGTGAGTCCTAGTTTCTTTCTTCTTTTCTTCCTCCTATCCCTTTTTGTTTTCCGATGACTGGAGGTGTCTCCGGTTGATACTTAGCGACTAATTCTCGGGAAGCTTCCTCAGGGATTTTTAAGAAAAAATACCCTCCACTTTCTCACTTTCTTAGAGATGCCTCGTCGTCGCCCTGCTCCCGAGAATCCTCAGGCTGGTTCTTCGGGGTCAGGGAAGTATAAAGTAAAGGGTGGTGAGTAGATTAATAGGTTTAAGTTCAAGTACGGCATTCCCCCGTGCGTAGACATAGAGGATTATGACTCGGTGGTGCACACTCCTACCCTCGGGGCCGAGGATGCTATGCCCTTTTATACCAAGGCCATAATAGAGGGCGGAATTAGGTTTCCTTTACCCCCTTTACTTCTACAATTCCTCTCTCACTTCCGCCTCTTCCCCGGGCAGTGTTGCCTTAATGTCTTCAGAATAATTATGGGGGTCTTAGAGCTCAATAGGCGCCTCGGGGTAAATATTGGGCTGAACGATCTCTTTTTTTGTTATTCCCTCTTGAGAGTCATGCCTCACCAACACTTCTACCTCAAGGTCAGGGACCCCTCCATGTACCTTGTAACTCATCTTCCCGACTCGGACAAGGGGTACAAGGACGATATTCTTATTTTCTAGGGATCTTGGCAGAGAGGTGTTGGTCCCGAGTATAACGGCTTGTTATGCCCTCTGGAATGGAGAACGACAAGTACATCGGTTCCTTCGGGTTTATTATTTTGTTCTCCAGATTTCCCATGTTCATGACTACTTTTTTTTTGTTTGTGCAGATATCCCTGCTCGGGAAACAGCTCCTCCCCCTCGGTCGCTGGTGAACTTTGCCGACCTAGTCACGGTTTGGAGATTTACTGGTGACAACGGGTTCGGCCGGGCAGCCCACATCCTGCTGAATTACACCCCCGGGTATAAGAAATTTTCACAGCTTCCTCAGCCTTTTGAGCATTTGCGGTGGTCTGAACTCTTCGATCAGGCGGCGAGGCAAGAGGTCGAGGAAAACTTGGAAGAAGACCCTGATCGGGCTTCGGAGGCAGAAGTAGAGGGAGTAGTTGAAGAGCTCGGGGTCAGAGAGGACTTTGTTCCTTCGGACGCCGAGGTGGGGACTTCGGGAGGAGATTTGTGGTTGGACTTCCAAGTTCTACAATCTCTAGACACCGAGGACGTTCTCGAGGTCGCGATGTCCAGCACGCCTCGCATTGACCTGGGGTTCCTGAGGCAGAGGCAAGCCCTTGCTGCCGGGAGGGGTCGAGGATCGACCGGCGGTGCCCCATCTACAGGGACCAGTTCCACCCCATCCTCAAGAGTTCTCAGTCGGGGTCAAGTGCGTGACCGGGATCCTCAGGTAGAGGAGGAGAGAAGGGTCAAACATAGGCACGATGGCCTCGACAGAGGATCCAGGGCATCTTCCGCTCAGCAGCAACCCCGCATTTTCTTTTATATATGTATATAGATATATAGTAAATAATTGTTGTAAAAATGGGGATATGTGTAGTGATGTGTGTTTGAATTTGGTAGAATGAAAAAGGGATGAACAGTGCACTGGCTGTAACATCAAGCTCGATTTCGACCTTGATGCAGTCCATATCTCTCAAAACTTAAAACATGAAATTTGTAGAGCTCTCTCTTAGGAATCCATATCACCTTGAATCATCTCAATCGGAACTAGGAGGAATGAGTTATGTCCAAATTACGAAGTAGTGTCTACACTGTCCAAAAATCTGTCCGGCAGACTACCTTTCGCTAATTTCATCATAACTCTTTATTGGAAAGTCCGAATTGTGCACCGTTATTTTTGTTAGAACCCTAACTCGTATATATTTCCAACCATATAGGTTACACCTCCTAGAAATACTTGAGTCAAATCAGTTTATTCTATGAAGTTGACCAAAAATCTGCACTATGGTGCTCCTTGGATAGTAAAGGGTTGTGCTTTCTTATTAGACCTTGAAGGTGTAAAACTCCATATGTTTACATTAATATATTAATGTACCTGTTTAGTGATTCTTCTATATGTAATGACTTAAGAATAAACCATATATATATTAAAATCGTAAGGATATCACCTATAGTAGTTCGAAGGAATAAAATAGAAATTTTAATGTTCCAAGTGTGAATTTATTTTAGTTTTGAAATAAATCATAAAAAGCAATGTTTTTAGGTTAAAATAACATTAAAAATGAATCCGAAATGTCGAAAAACCTTAGGGTAGTCGTATGGATCAAATTGGAGATTTCTAGTGGTAAAACTGTAATTTTGGAAAAAAAACTCAAAATTCAGCCATGAACAGTGATTTGTCGCGGACTGCTGTGTTTAAAACACAGAATCCAGCCAATTTCTTCCATTTTTTCTCACATCTCTCACCCCCAAACCCCTTAGCACCCTTGGGGAAGATATAGAAAAGGAGGAAAGGGAGAAAGGAGGTCATTAGAGCTTGGGTTTTTGGTTTGAAACTTTGATTCAAGGTAGGGGATTTCTTCTTTTTCTCTTACATTGAGACTAGGGCTATGTATACATATAGGTTTTTTTTTTGATCTAAATCTTAGATGTATGTTAGGAAACCTTTGATTCTTGATGTCTATGCAAATATTATCATGTTCTAAACAATGTTATGGTTGGGTAACTACTTTCTCTTGTTTTTGCTCTCAACCCTAACTTTTGAGAAATATGGATTTTTCTCTCTATAGTCACTCAATCTTGGCTTTGAAAACTTTAGTGGTTTGTGTTGAGTAATAAATGATGTTGTGGTGATCTCTTGTATTTTCCTAATTGTTTATTGAAATTGCCTCATAATGGATTTGTGAATCTTTGGAAATTTGCTTGTAAATTGGAGATTTATGGAATCCTTGGTTATGTGTGACGATTGTTGGGATGATGTGATCTTGTATGGTTGTTGGAATGAACATGGATGAGAGGTTCCTTGTAAGGATGTTCATTCCATCTCAAGAGGTTCCTTGTAAGAATGCTTGAGAAACCAAATCTTGAGGGTGAGAGGTTCCTTGTAAGGATGCTCACACCAAAAGAGGACAGTATGTGATTTTCTCAAGAGGTTCCTTGTAAGGATGCTTGAGAAACCAAATCTTGAGGGTGAGAGGTTCCTTGTAAGGATGCTCCCGTTAGAGAGGACAATATGATATCATGTGTGGGAAATGATTTATATTTTGGCAATGGATGTTTATTAGCACTTGGTTGAAATTGCTCCTTTCTATTACTATTGTTACTTAAACTTGAGATTCGTTGAAAAATGCACCTGTTTCATTTCAAATTATGTATCTATGCTATGTTGAAAAATGAGACCGACCCTTTTATATATTTTTATAAACCTTGTATGAGTTGAGAGGATTTTGCTACAGAGCTTCGTGCTCACCCCCTACAAATAACATTTTCAGATTTCACACTTGAGGAGGAGTTAGGAGCCGAGGAGCCCGCCCATTGGGAGACTCCGCTTGAAGGGAATGTGGATCCCGAGGTGGACGCTTAGAGCGACACTTTTATTTTGTTCTAGACTAGATTATACTTAGAATATCCTTTTGAAGTCTAGTTCTTTTTTTTTTGTTATTTTCGCTGCGTTATATTATTACATTGTGGAGATGTAAAGGCCAAGATTGGACCTATTCTTTTGGGATGATAGTGTGGATATGACATATGATGAATGAAAATTTATTTTATGATGGATAAATAGACCCAGTGTAGTCAATAGTTATGCATATGTGGACCCGGTGTGGTCAATTGTAATATAATTGTACAGGTTGTGTTTTGGGTAAAGCTCCCCGTACAAAGGAGACTCTGCCCAAATTTTGTTAAAATATGAATGGTTGATGAATGAACTTTCGTCGTGATGAATTTACGTAATGCTCTCATGGGGTGAATGGTTTTTAGAATGTAATGTCACCCAAGGGGGTTTTTGGGGCGTTACAACTTCCAAGTTCTACAATCTCTAGACGCCGAGGACGTTCTCGAGGTCGCGATGTCCAGCACGCCTCGCATTGACCTGGGGTTCTTGAGGCAGAGGCAAGCCCTTGCTGCCGGGAGGGGTCGAGGATCGACCGGCGGTGCCCCATCTGCAGGGACCAGTTCCACCCCATCCTCAAGAGTTCTCAGTCGGGGTCAAGTGCGTGACCGGGATCCTCAGGTAGAGGAGGAGAGAAGGGTCAAACATAGGCACGATGGCCTCGACAGAGGATCCAGGGCATCTTCCGCTCAGCAGCAAAGCGGGAGAGGCCGTGGGTTACCCCTTGCTCCTCCGCAACAGCAGCAACAGCAACAGCAACGACAACAGCAACGACAGCAGCAGACTCCCCCTTCCCCTCCGCCGACAGTGGAAGCCGCGGAGTGGAATCCCCGAGCCACCGATCACATGAACCGAGTGATCAGGGTCGATGACTCCATTTTGCTGGATCCTCATGTCGCCAATGCAGTGAGTGAGACACTGCATTTCGAGGCTGACATGGCGGCTCACAGGGGGCGATCAACTAACGTGTTGTTCCGCTCTATCATCCAGAATTCCCTGGTGGTAAGTTCATTTTTGCTTTGGTTTCTTCCCTCTCACTTTCCATTTTTGTGATACGTCTTTTTCCCTCCTTTGCAGGCTACCCAACAGATCTCCATAATAGCTGCGCGGTACCATGGGTCTAGGATGGACCTCCAGCGGGCCCGAGAGCAGAAGGAAGAGGCGGAGGGGGCCCTCGCCCGAGCAATGGAGGACGTAGTTGCCAGGGATTCTACCTTGGCGGGGCAGGCTGCTCAAATTGAACAACTCCTCAAGGATGCCGAGTCGGCTAAGGTTGGCGCTGAAAAGCTAAGTGCTGCCCTTGCCGATGCTGAGGGGAGGATCACCGAGCAGACGCGGCGGCTTTCTGCCGCGGAGGAGAGGGCGGTTGGCTCAGAGGAAAGCTGTCTGGCTCTCACCCAGGAGCTGGACAGGATCAGAGCCGAGGCACTGAACAGGAAGTCGGAGGAGCAACTCCGGGAAGAGTTCGCCGATGACGTGCTCCCTGCTCTTGAGGAAAACAACAAGGAGTTCTTCAAGAAAGGTGGGACGAGGCGCTCCAGTCTGCTGGAATCCCGTCAGACTCCCCGCTCTTCCAGATGCACAAGTACGTGCCCTCGGCAGAGATGGAACGGGCCGAAGCAGAGATTGCTGCCGAGGATGAGATCCCAACGCCGGTGCAAGTCTCGGCGGACCTGCCCGAGGCAGTGATAGTGGACTTGTCCGAAGAGGCCCCGCCGGACCATGCCCCTGATCCTCATGTTGCTCAAGGTCTCTCTGTTGCCGAAGTACCTCTCCTTCTGCCTGCTCTAGAAGCTTCTCAACCTTTTTATGCTGACTCGCCCTCGGCTGATGTTGTGGAGATGCCCGGGGCCAGATGAAAGTCCCTTTTTCTTTTTGATTGTACTCTTTTTTCTTTTGTAGCCTTTGGGGACGCAAAGCCCCTCTTCTTGAAATAAATCATGAGTACTTTTTCCTTTTTTGAGTACAGTAGTATTTTGTTTTTTTTTTTTTTTTGGAACTGTCTTCGAGGGCTCGCCCATTCAAGAGGCACGCTCTTGTGTTTGCTTCGGGGACAGGAGTCCTTGAACTCTGTCCCCAGGGCCTTGCCCTTCCAGGAGGCTTGCTCCTATATATGCTTCGGGGACAGGAGCCCTTGAACTCTGTCCCCAGGGCCTTGCCCTTCCAGGAGGCTTGCTCCTGTATTTGCTTCGGGGACAGGAGCCCTTGAACTCTGTCCCCAGGGCCTTGCCCTTTCAGGAGGCTTGCTCCTGTATTTGCTTCGGGGACAGGAGCCCTTGAACTCTGTCCCCAGGGCCTTGCCCTTCCAGGAGGCTTGCTCCTGTATTTGCTTCGGGGACAGGAGCCCTTGAACTCTGTTCCCAGGGCCTTGCCCTTCCAGGAGGCTTGCTCCTGTATTTGTTTCGGGGACAGGAGCCCTTGAACTCTGTCCCCAGGGCCTTGCCCTTCCAGGAGGCTTGCTCCTGTATTTGCTTCGGGGACAGGAGCCCTTAACTCTGTCCCCAGGGCCTTGCCCTTTATCTTTGTCGTTGGCAAGCACTTGAGGGAGAGGATACTTCAAAAGTAATATTTCTTTAGATTCATAACATTCATGGTCGCATTACAAGTTTTCCATCCATGCCCTCTAATCTGTACGACCCGGCGCCCCCGATTGATATCACTTTGTAAGGCCCTTCCCAGTTAGGTCCCATTTTTCTCTCTGTTGGATCACGGGTATTGGCCGTTACCCTTCTGAGGACCAGATCGCCTATTCGGAATTCTCGCGCCTTGACCCTTCTGTTGTATAGTTGGGAAATCTTCTCCTGATACTTAGTTATCCTCAAGGCGGCTGCCTCCCTTCTTTCTTCCACTAGATCCAAATCCAATCCAAGTTGACGGTCATTCCCCCTTCGTCGAAAGCTTGGGTCCTTATGGTCGGGAGCCCTACTTCGAGGGGTATGATTGCCTCCATTCCGTATGCCAGGGAGTATGGGGTTTCCCCTGTCGAGGACCGAGGGGTGGTCCTGTACACCCACAAAATGTTTAATAGTTCATCCGCCCATTTTCCCTTGGCTTTCTCCAACCTCTTCTTGATCCCATTGATAATTGTCTTGTTGGAGGCCTCTGCCTGCCCGTTGGCTTGAGGATAGGCAGGGGTGGAGTAGAAATTACGGATCCCGAGTTGCTCACAGAAAGACTTGAAACGCCCGCCGGTGAATTGAGTCCCGTTATCCGACACCAGTGCCCGGGGAAAACCTGATGATTATGTTCTCCCAGACGAACTTTTTGGCATCTATGTCGCGGATATGAGTCAACGGCTCCGCCTCTACCCACTTGGTGAAATAATCTGTGGCCACAATGAGGAACTTCCTATTTCCGGAGCCTTAGGCAGGGGTCCAACTAAATCGAGCCCCCACTGGGCGAATGGCCAAGGGCTGGTCAGGGGGTGTAAGTCCCCCGCGGGTTGCCTGATTGCAGGGGAGAACTTCTGACACTGGTCGCATTTTTGGACGTATGCGCGCGCATCCCTTTGCATTTGCGGCCACCAATATCCCTGAGACATGATGCGGTGTGCCATTGATCGCCCCCCAGAGTGCCCCCCGCATATTCCTTCATGTACCTCATAGAGAAGGTCTTGTACTTGGTCTTCTTGGACGCATAGCAAGTAAGGCCCTGAGAAAGACCTCCGATACAGTTTCTGATCCGGAGAGACCCAAAATCTTGGAGCTTTGAGTTTTATCTTCCTTGCTTCCTTTGAACACTCCGGGAGATCTCCTGTTGTTAGGAACCTGAGAAAGGGATCAATCCAACTGGGCGGCTTGTGTGCGTCCTGGATGACCATTGCCTCGGGAGCATGATCTATGCGCGACTGGGAGGAGTCCACCGCCGAGGCTAGACAAGCCAGGGCGTCGGCATGTGTGTTCTTGTCTCGGGACACTTGTTTGATTTCAATCCGGCCGAACCTTCGAATTACAGTCGTCGCCTGGTGATGGTAGGCCTTCATCCTAGGGTCCCTTGTCTCAAACTCTCCGTTAACTTGATTGACTACTAGCATAGAATCACAATGCACGATTAAATCGGTAACTCCAGTCGCCTCCGCTAACCGAAGTCCTGAGATGAGGGCCTCGTATTCAGCTTCATTATTCGAAGCCTTGAATCCCAGCCGAACGGCCTGCTCCGCAATAATCCCATCTGGAGAGGTCAGCAAGATACCGATTCCGGACCCCTTACTATTTGACGAACCGTCCACACACAAAAGCCATGGCGATCCTTCACAATTCGTTGGAGACGCTAAGTCGGGAGGAGGCGGTCCTTCTAGAACGGGATGCTCCCCCGAAAACTCAGCTATGAAGTCTGCCAATATTTGACCTTTTATCGCAGTTCGGGGTTTGAAATGAATGTCGTGCTCCCCCAACTCTACTGCCCACTTGGAAATCCTTCCGGAGAGTTCCGCTTTCCTCAAGATCGCTTTCAAGGGCTGATCAGTAAGGACAGTGATTGGGTGCGCCTGGAAATAATGCCGCAGTTTTCTTGCAGTGGTGACCAGGGATAGAGCCAGTTTCTCTAGGGGTAGATATCTTGTCTCTGCGTCTAGGAGCGCCTTTCTTATATAATAAATCGGCTTCTGGCGGTGCTCATGTTCACGGATAAGTACCCCGCTTACCGCAAACTCAGATATTGCCAGGTACAAGAACAGCATCTCCCCCTGGGTGGGGACGGATAAGGTTGGAAGAGTCCTTAGGTATTCCTTGATTCCAGCCAGGGCGTCCTCGCACCCCCGGCTCCACATGTTCTTCCCAGCACTCTTGATTGCTCCGAAAAAGGGTTTGCATTTGTCCGAGGAGCGTGAGACGAAACGGTTAAGTGCAGCCAGCATCCCTGTGAGTTTCTGGACTTCTCGGACAGTGCGGGGGCTCCGGATGTCCAGGATCGCTTGAATCTGATCCGGGTTGGCTTCGATTCCTCGTTGACTTACCAGGTATCCGAGGAATTTACCTGATTCCACTCTGAAAACGCACTTTGCCGCATTCAGCTTCAGCCCATACTCCCTGAGGGTGGAGAAGGTATCCGCCAAATCTGTCAGATGATCACAACTTCGTTTGCTCTTCACCAGCATATCGTCTATGTAGACCTCCATGGTGTTGCCGATCTGCTTTTTGAACATCCGATTCATCAGTCTTTGGTATGTTGCCCCGGCGTTCTTTAGTCCAAACGGCATCACTTTGTAACAGTAAACTCCCTTCGGAGTGATAAACGCCGTCTTTTCCTGATCCGGGGGATAGAGAGGGATCTGATGATATCCTGCTCGAGCATCCAGGAAGTCCATTCGTTCATATCCGGCAGTGGCATCTACTAGCTGGTCCACCTTTGGTAGGGGGTAGTCGTCCTTGGGACATGCCTTGTTCAGATCTGTAAAGTCTACGCAGACACGCCATTTCCCCCCTTTCTTCTTTGCGCACACCGTATTAGACAGCCATTCTGGGAATTGTATCTCTCGAATGGCGTCGGCCTTCAGGAGTTTGTCGATTTCCTCGTTGACCGCGCTGGTGTGATGCGGGGCCATGCGTCGTGGCCTCTGTTTGACTGGCTTGTGCGACGGGTCAACATGCAGCCTGTGTGTGATTATCTCGGGGTCTACCCCCGTCATTTCCATCTCGTTCCACGGAACTCTGGATCGATCATCTCCTTCTGTTCGGCTGTGGGCATCGAGGTCCCAACTAAGAAATACCTCTCTTCTTCTCCCTCCACTAAGGGTACCTTCCGGAGGTCTTCTACCGACCGCTCAGTTGGGTCTATCCGAGGGTCATCCATCCCTGGACGCCCGGACTGTGATTGCTATTTTTTTATAATCTCTTCCGGTGCTCGACCCTTCTCCTGGCTGAACGCCCTGGCTCGAACGGCTGAATAAAAATAATTTTTCGCGGACGCTTGGTCCCCCCGGATCTCCATGATATCTTCTGGCATGGCGAATTTTAATTTCTGGTGGAAAGTGGAGTGCACTGCTCCCAACGCATGCAGCCATGTTCGCCCCATAATTACGTTGTAGGGAGAGTCCGTATCGATCACGACAAACTCGGTGTCGATGACAAAGGGACCTGTGACAACTGGCAATGTGATTTTCCCCACGGGCAGGGCGAACGAGCCGTTGAATCCGATGAGGGGTGTCCTGACTTTGGTGAGGTCTTTGGGGCCAAGACCCATCCGTTTTAAAGTTTCAGAGTACATCACCTCCGAGGAACTTCCAGAGTCTATCAAAATCCTTTTGACATCGAATTTTCCTATCCTCAGGGTCAAGACAAGGGCGTCGTTATGAGGAGTCACTACGCCTGTCAAATCCGCGTCGGAGAATGTAATGCCAAGCTCACCCGTCCTGGCCCTTTTACTTGGTGGCCCTACATCAACCTCGGCTACCTTCCTCGTAAAAGCTACCCTTTTGAGGTCGGACTCGAGTTCCTTGGACGTGGGGCGATCCAGGGGACATATATGGATGACATCTATGATGTTGTCCGGCTCCTCGGTCGGGGCAAGGGCTTGTCTCTCTTCTGGCCTGGGCTCTATGTACTCTTTCAAATATCCGTCTCGGACCAATCTTTCCAAGAACGATTTGAACACCCTGCAGCTTTCGGTGCGATGCCCGAAATCCCGGTGATAGGAACACCTAACCTTTTGATCACGGGTGGAGGGGTCGCTCTGCATCTTGGGCGGCCATTTGAAGAACGGCTCGTGCTTGATTTTATGGAGCAACTTGAAGATGGGTTCCTTGAACACAGTGTGAACTCTTTTGGACGAACCCCCTGGAGGGGGTAGCAATCCCTTTCGGGGAATATCTTCCCGCTCCTTCTCTTTTCTCTTAGATTGGAGGGCTCGGCCTTTGCTGCTTCTCATCTCGTCCTCAATCCTCGAGTATTTGTTTATCCAGGCCATTAGTTCCCCCATATCCGAGGGGGTCTTCTTGGTCAGGGATCGGTACAGGTCCGTGTCCCTTGCCAAGCCGAGCCGGAAAGATGCTGCTGCCATGACCTCCGAGCAGCCTTCTACCTCATTAACCTCTTCCCAGTATCGGATGGCGTACTGGCGAAGAGTCTCGGATTCCCTCCGTCTGAGGGTCAGCAATGATCCAATGTCTTTGGGGCGCTTACTCCCCGTAATGAATCGAGCCAGGAACTGCTTAGTCAATTCCTTCCAGGACCCAATACTGTTGGGGGGAAGCGCCTCGAACCACTTCATCGCAGAGTCCCCCAAGCTCATAGGAAACACTCGGCAGAGAAACCGTTGGTCCGAATGATAGAGGGACATCATCTGCTTGTATTGCCTGACATGGGCTTCGGGATCGGACCGCCCGTCATAAGTTTTGAACCGCGGCACGACAAACTTTCTTGAAACCTCCATCTCACGATCTCCCTCGTAAAGGGTGTTTGTATGACTTCGTCCTCGGCCTCATCCTGGACAGCCTTACCCTTTCTCCTGGAGTCTAACCGGGCTCTGAGATCAATTTCTTCCCTGACGGGATGCCTTCTGAAGTCCTTGAGTTCATCGGTAAGCCCCTCATTTCCTGGGCGTCGTGTGGATTGGGTTGAGTCCTCCTCGGATTCATCTCCCTTCCTCCGTCTAGACAAACCTCGCCGGAGGTCGTCCAGGGCCAATGGCCTTGCTTTCCTTGAATGGTTGTCATGATGATGCTCGCTGGCTCTGGGTCGCTTTGGGCCCTAGAGCTTTCTGCTTTGTTGTTTAGGTGGTTTCTTAGATCCTTCGTTTCCGCCTCCCGGGCGGGAAGCCCACGAGAAAGGAATGAATCCCTCGACCCTTCGCCAGAGGCGGCAAACTCGTTGAGCCGGCTTAGGACGTTTACATTGTCCTTTTCCAGCTGTCGTAATCTATTGCCAAACTTTTCTTCAATCACCTCCGCCAGCTGACGAGCCAAGGGGGCTGATCCCCCTGACCTGATTCCCATACTGGTTTGAGGGGTAACCCCTTTGACCGAGTAGAGGCACTTTTATTCATATCGGTGTGATCCCTTCCTCCGTGATGACAGGGAGCTTGTAACTCGAGACTCCTTTGGTGGGGGCCTTTCCCTTTCTGTCGAGTGTTCACCATGGTCACTGTTCTTTATAGAGAAAAAACTAGGAAAACTAGTCGTTTCCCACAGACGGCGCCAGATTGTGCGTGCAAGATCCTGCACAATATAAAAAACGAGAACAGATCTCTCCCTTGGTGAACTCGAGTGAGCCAGTTGAGTGACCAACCACGCTGCTTGGAACAGCCTGCGAGGTCCGGTGGTAACCTGGAACGGCAACGGGAGACCCTGGGGGAGCGGAAGAACGATCCAGTAAGGCTGAAAGAGGTTCCTGGAACAAAGAAGAACAAGTTAGAAGGGCGCCGGAGTGTTTTCCGGCGTATCCCCTCCGACGATCTAGTCAGTCTTTGAGAAAGAGAGAGAGGAAGGAGAAAACACTGAGTGTGTATTGTAGTAAAGAGTTTTTTGTTGCATACCCGTCTTGCCTTTTGCAAGGAGTATTTATACCTCAAAAGCTCATGATTGCTGTCAGTGTAGTCAGTAGGTGATCATTAGGTACAGGCAGTGTGCGCACTGATTCTGATGAGGAATGTCTTCTCTTCTTAACTGCTCGGGGTCCCGAGCAATCAATGCTGGGTCATCGGGATGCCGACGGTACAATGTACTCCTCTCGGGGAGGATGCAATAAATGCTCTGTATTAGGAGCATTTATTGCCTTTCATTTCCGAGCCTTACCGCATTGAATGCGGTCTCGTCAAGGGAATGGTGTAATTAATCGTTTGCTTTCCCAAGTCGCGTGTCAGCAACGGCATGCGGTTTCTCTGTCTTCGATGTGATATCATATGCCACGCGTCCATCCCCCATTGGCTGTGGCCCCTGCATTCCAGTACGTTCTGACACTAATTGTGTAAGACGAGGTCATGATGAATAGCCTAAACTAGCCTAGGCTAATGACCTGTACGTCAATAGCTTATCCTGGAGTAGAGGAAGCGTCCAGGACGGGGTACCTCTCGGCACCGAGGAAAGGCCATCTCGGAACCGAGGGAGGTATACCGACCGAGGTACCATATCAGACCGAGGCTACGTGTTGGTTGTAACTCGTACTGAATGCCATGATCCTATATGACGAGTACCTCGGGGGCGAGGACCTTTATGCGCCGATGGTGCTTGATCTTAGCAACAGTGTTTTGGTAAATACCGAGGACACGTGTCTTCATCATGAAGTATTTCAGAAAAGTCCCATCAATTACGAATCTGGTTTCTTCTCTTGCTTTTTTTTAAATTTTT
>CAUOFW020001361.1:0-102787 GCA_963454935.2 Ilex paraguariensis
AAGTTCAGCTTGGTTATAGAGAATAAATGCTGTTGAAGGGAGAACCTGACAACTAAGAGGAGGAACCACTCCTCCTATGTTTTCTTGAAGATGTAGCAATGTTCTCATCCTCATCTATCTCAGCAGGGTGGAATCAGGAGAAAAGGGGGATGAGGCAAACTCTAAAGCAGCAGCTACAATGCTGAACAAAAAGAGATTTTTGTGGAGTAACGAGCTCTGAAAAAGAACAGGCTCGAAATGGGCCACCTGGTTAACCCTCCGCAGTTCTGTCGGGCTCAACTTGGGTGCACCTGCACAATAAAAGGATGATAAGAACCATCATCAGGAATATAACAGAATGGACTTCTAAAACTCTACCTTTATAAGAAAAATGCTCCCAAAGCGCGTGCAACACTGCTTAGCGGACCTCCAGGAATCTCCAGAAGCAAAGAAAAAGCATTGGGACCATCCTTTAGGAGAGGAGGGAACGTCGAGGACCAGCAGGGGCTCAAAAAAGTGCCTCCACCTGAAGTAGCTAAAGCAAGGAAGCTTGTCCTCATCAAGCTCATAGAAATAGAGGAACTCAGCAACAATAGGGAATTCATTGTTGCCTTGAAGACGCTATAAAATAAAAAAGTTGTTCATAGCCCCATCCCTCGGGAGAAAGATGAAAGGGACACAACCCATAGAAAGCAAGAATCCACCCAATGGAAGAATGGATGGGCAGAAGAAAACCCATCTCAAAGGCACCCTAAAAAAACAAGTCTCTCCTAGAGGAAGGAAGTTGCAAGGTTCGTCAAGAGTCAGAACTTGCAGGGGCAAGTCCGCAAGTAGAGAATATCACCCCCTGCTCTCCTCTAATTTTTTAGAGGTTACCACTGAAGGAACCACATAGTTGGTGTGCCACCTCATGTCAATCCCAGTAGAAGCTCTTTGCTTGAACAAAGAAGAGAGAGGGACATCCATCAGAAACCAAGAAAGAGATGGAGAACACAGAGGAAAGAAACTCAAAAGGAATGAGATACCAAGATTCACAGACAAAAAGAAATCCCAAGACTCGTAGGTAACAAAAGAATCCCAAATTTTATGGAAGCATTAGGAAATCCCGAATTTGAAGGGACAAGAAATGTGGGAAGACGAAAAGACGTCCCCTTGCATTTTCATAATCATTTGAGTGGGCAAATTTTAATAAATTAAGTGGGCACGTGTAACAATGGGGAGTCGGTGTTTCATGCCTAAGTGATAGTTCAACTCTACAATCTTAGCACGGTTAAGGAAGAGCTCAAAAAGCCAGTGACACAATTTGATATAAGAATGCACTCAAGTGAAGAGCTCTGTAACCTAGCGTAAGTAGAGCTCAGCAGCTCACAAACTTCTCAGCTCATAAGAATAAATACTCCAAAGTTAAGACCTCCATGAGCAGCTTAGAAAGCTTCAACTTGGATACAAAGAATAAAATGCCCTCGAAGGGAGAACCTGACGACTGAGAGGAGGAACCACTCTTCCTGTGATTTCTTGAAGATGTGGCAACGTCCTCATCCTCATCTATCTCAACAGGGGAGGAATCTAGAGAAAGGGAAAATGAGGCAAACTCTAAAGTAGCAGCTACAGTGCTGAACAAAAAGAGATTCTGTGGAGTTACGAGCTCTGAAAAAGAAACAGGCTCAACATAGGCCGCCTAGTTAACCCTTTGTAGTTATGTCAGAGTCGAACTGGGCGCACATGCACAATAGAAGGATGATAAGAATCAATCATCAGGAATATAGTAGAATGGATTTCTACCTCTGTAAGAAAAATGATCCCAAGAGCGAGGCACCTTAAAGTGCACGCAAAACTGCTCAAAGGACCTCCAAGAATCTCGAAAAGCAAAGAAAAAGCATTGGACCCATTTTTTGGAGAGGAGGGAACGTTGAGGACTATTGGGGGCTCGAAAAAGCGCCTTCACTTGAAGTAGAAAAAGCAAGGAAAGTTGTCCTCATCAAGCTCATAGGAAATAGTGGAACTCGGCAATAGTAGGGAATTCATTGTTGCCTTAAAGACACTAGAAAATAAAAATTTTGATCATAGCCCCAATCCCTCGGGAGAAAGACGAAAGGGACACAACCCATAGAAAACAAGAATCCACCCAATGGAAGAATGGATGGGCAGATGAAGGCCCATCTCAAAGGCAACCTGAAAAAAACAAGTCTCTTCCTGAGGAAAGAAGTTGCATGGTTCGTCAGGGAGTCAAAACTCGCAAGGGCAAGTCCACAAGTAGAGAATATTTCCTCCTAATCTCCTCTAATTCTGTAGAGGTTACCACCGAAGAAACCACGTAGTTGGTGTGCCACCTCATGTCATTCCCAATAGAAGCTCTTTGCTTGAATAAAGAAGAGAGATGGACAGCCATCAACAACAAACAAAGAGGTGGAAAACACAGAGGAAAAGAAACTCAGAAGGAACAAGATACCAAGATTCACAGACAAGAAGAAATCCCAAGACTCATAGGTAACAAAAGAATCCAAAATTTTTGGAAGCATTAGGAAATCCCGAATTTGAAGGGACAAGAAACATGGGAAGACAAAAAGACGACCCCTTGCATTTCCATAATCATTACAGTGGGTACATTTTAGAAAGTAGGTGGGCACGTGTAATGATGGGGAGTTGGTGTTCATGCCTAAATGATAGTTCAGCTTTACAAGCTTAGCACGATGAAGGAAGAGCTCAAAAAGCTAGTGACACAATTTGATACAAGAATGCACTCAAGTGAAGAGCTCTGTAACCTAGCCTAAGCGGAGCTTAGCAGCTCATAGACTTCTCAATTCGTAAGAATAAGTTCTCTAAAGTGAAGATCTCAGTCGCGCAACTCAACAATTCTTCAGCTCCCTTGCTATTCATCTTCTCCAAAACCTAGCAAATCTGCTTCAAGAAGAACTAAGTCCTTCTCGAAGTAAGGGGCAAGGGGAATGTAGCAGAAATAATGCAAGCAAGAATGTAGCAGCATAGCAAGAGCAGCACAAAAATCAGAAATACAGAAATTCAAAAAAGGAAAGTATATTTACATTTCCCAAAAAGAGAAGAATACAAGGGTAGAATAAAAAACCCTAAGTCTCTATAGTAGGAGCATATGGCGGCTCGACAGAAGAAGTTCCAGAAGGATTAAGAGTAGAAAAAGGGAGAGAGACCTCAAGTAGATCAGGGACAGGGGCTTCAATTTCAATTGGGGCAAAGCCAACTGAGGAGCCTGAATCGCAAGGTCGACAGGGTCATTATTAGAAGCAGGAATAATAGTAGAGCCATCAACAGGAGTAATTGGCAGATCAACAATTCTGGCAGTAGAAGTGGGAGCGGGGTGGGTCACAAGCTACAGAAATAGCTGGAGCAGAAGAAACCTCCTGGGCCAAGACCTCGACAGTATGGGGAGTTACCTCAATGCCTTCAGGAGCAAGCTCAGAAGCGGAGGGAGCTAAAGCCCCAGCTTCTCCTTCAATGTTAGGCACCTCTTCCTCCTCCTTGGATGGGGGTTCAAAGTCAAAATCCAAGTCTGGGAATGTTCACTCAGCTCGGTCTTGGAAAGCAAGCCATGGAGTGGCTCAATTGGCAGTGATATCATTTGCTAGCTTAGCAACCAGAGCATATTTCTATTTAACAGCTCTCTACACTTCAAGTTCACCCCGAAAAGCATCATTTGCCTCAGCCAGCACGTCATAGTCCCTCTTCATGCCCGCATAGGCATCCAAAGGCTCGGAGGCTTTCTTGCTAGCTTTAGCTTAGTCAGTAGTTTTCAGCCTGAGCTTTTCTCTGGTCTTTTTGAGCTCCTCCTCAGTCCTCTTGGTCCCATCTTCAATCTTTTCTTTCTCAGCTTCCAAGCCCTTGATGATAAAAGTTTGCTTCTCCACCTGCGCTTACAAGTCCTGAACCTAAGCTTTAAGGTCGTTATTGGCAATGGTCAGCTCGGTAGCCTTGAGCTCAAACAACTTTGATGCCTTGGCCGAGCTCTCCAAAGCTCTAATCAGACTAAGTAAACCACTCACGTGAATAGCCAGTTATGGACAAATACAATCAAAAGTTAAAGTTAACATAAAGCGACAACGTGAGATCGAGATGAAACATAAAAAAAATCAGGAACTTACCGAGGTAGCCCCGTACAAGGTAATGGATATGGAAGTTCCAAGGGGCATAGTGGCAGCCGTTCAAATATTAGACTAAGGGATGATGGAGGCAATGACTTCTGCAGCATGTTTCATGTTACCAATAAGGGAGCCCTCGCCTTTCTCACCCTTGAGGTGCTTTCCTTCCTCAGCCTTGGAGCCCATCAGAAGTGATTGAGGGGCTTCTCAATCGACCCATGAGATTTAGACCCATGCAGAATATGGGCGATTGTCTCCAAAGCTCTCTCGACCTCTACAGGGGAAGGAGAGGTCGGAACCACTCCTTATTCAGCAACGCCTCCCGAAGAGAAAAACATGGTCCCTTGAGGAAGAGAGGTTTATATGATCTTCAATGAACACGGAGGTGGATTAAGAACTACTTGGGATGGAAGGGGAGAAACAGAAGGCTCCTCTAACCTCGGCACCTTGGCAGGGGGTAGAACGACTTCCCGATCCAACCTCGGCCTTGCGCTTGCCACTCTTGGTTTTCTTTAATAGGCCAATATTTGCCTTAAAATCTTTTAAAGTAGGCTCCATTGAGGAAGAACCTGGAAACTCAAAACAAACAAGTCAGAAAGAAAGAAGGATGAGATGATATAGAAGTTAAGAACATATGGAGGAAGTATTAATTTCCACCTCCTCTGCTCCAGCCACAAGAATGGGATTAGGAGTCTCAATCTTCACCTCTGGACGACTAAACCCAAGCTTAGTGAGTAGTTGGGGCTGGATAAGCTCAAAAATCTCTCAGGATTACAATCCTCTAAGCTTAGCAAAACTCATCTATCCTCAGCTCTGAGTTCAGAAGGAATCCCAAAAAACAAAATAAAATAAGTAGAACAAGGTCAGTGGAATAAGTCGCCTAGGCTGATCTAGACTAAATCAGGCAAGGCTTACCCAGGTTATCGGGGGGCAGATCAGGCCCGAGGGACTGGGAGAGTGTCAGCTACGTCTTCGAAATTGTATTCCCATTCTCTACCCCCCACACAAAGAAGAAGAGATTCTTTCAACCCTTATGGGAGCTCGGGAGATCAGTAATAATAGCTCAAATTTTATCCGTTTGAAAATATACAAGAAGTTGTCGTAAGGAATAAACTTGACATTGAAGATCTTCATGAGTAAAGACACGGTAGGAACTCTAAGATCATGCTTCTTGAAGAAAACAAGGAGATCCACCAGAATACCCCAAAAGTTAGGGAAAAGTTGAGCAAGGTAAACGTTGAAATGTTGAGGGATGCTCTTAAGGAAATGGTGCATTGGAAAACGAAGGTCGTTCTCAAGAGCAGCCACATAGAAGCAAACTTTCTTAGGGATGGGAGAGTCATAATGAGTGTCCATATCTGGGCACCAGTACTGCGAACCCCTAGGAAAACTGAAACGAGTAGATAAAACCCTCAGGTAAGGAGGTGTGACCTCGCTAAAACCCACAAGGTCTAAAGCTCTAATGATAGCCCTTGTACCTACAACACTGCCAAAAATTCCAACTCCACTCATTTTGGCCTTACCTTTTTTGGATTTTTGGGGCATAGGGGAGGATGACGAGGTAGGTTCTTTAGTGTTTTCCTCGATATCGACATAATCGACACTAGGGAAGTTATCAGTCTCCTCACCCACGTCTCCCAATTGACGTCTTCTTCAATAGATCTGTCACCCATGAGGGAAATAGATGAGGCAGTACCTTCGAAAGAGGCAGAATTAATTGGACAGGAGAATGAAAGACTAAAAGATCTATAAAGTGGGGAACGTTAGCAAAATAAATGCTAAGAGTCAAGGGTTGAGACAGTATCGACCAACGAGGAAGACCCTGGCAGTGGAGTAAGGGTCCAGATGAAGGGGAAAATAAGGTAAGGAGCAACCCCAATTCCTGAAATAGCAAAAATGAATGGTCCAAAAGTGCAACAACCACCTCGAATCCGAGGGATCCAGAATGAAGAAATGAGCAAGAACCAAAGAACGTACCTAACGAGGACGAAGTGATAAACCAATGCCCAAAGCAGAATCGAAAATCAAGCCTCCTAGAACCTTCAAATTCAAATTGGAAAAATTTTCTTCAGCAAAACCTTAGGCGGACTAAGAAAGCTAGAATCACAAAGCCTAGAGAAGGAAGATGAATTGAGAAGATGAGGTAGTTTTCATCGCCAAAGGTGCATTTAAAGCTTCGGGTATGTGGGACTTCGAACTACAAGACATGTGCGAGAAATTACAAAGAAATGATTACACGAAACTATCAGAAAGGTCTTATGCGTAAATTAAGGTTGCCATATGAAGGTTTAACTCTATCCAACAACAGTTCAGCCCCTGTTCAAACCCACTTTGACCATGGACTAGGGGACAACTGTTGCTACCTAGGAAAAATTCCAAGTTTGAGCCTGGGAGTTCAGGTCAGGAGGGGAGCTCAACTAAGAAAGCCTAAGCTCATGGTTCCAAACCTTGAGCTCGCTCGACCTGCACCTCGAAGAAAATGAATGGAAGATAGCTGACAACCATAACACGGTAGTCTAGGCACAAGATCCTTGATTACGGCCAAAGAATAACGTGGTAGTTGTAGCACAACTTTGGGGTGTCGATTCCACAGAGAGACGAATTAAAAGAATAATATAAGGAACACAGAAACTATAGAAAAATATTAAATGATTACTGAAAATGAAGATTAATTTTAAATGCAAATTAAAGTGAATCAAAGTGACTAACAAAAAAAAAATCAAATTTGACAAATAGTAAAGTGTCAGGAATCCTTTGCACAAATCTGGTATTTTAATTATTCTTAATTCATTAAATAACTCAATTGAGAATTCAATTCCCAAAATTCTCAACCGGAAGGTATAGATTTATAAATCAAGATTAAACCACATGTAACCCTTTGAAAAATCATTCATCACTTTCAAAATACGTAAATTATTATCACTATTGAGAAAATCTAACGACGACAATATACTTAAGAAGGGATATTGCAATAAAGAATTAAATTAATATAGATAAATAATTGATCCAAACATAATCAAAGAACTAATCCATTCAATAGAAAAAGCATGACTGAATTCATAAACAAAATAAATTCTATGATTATTCGGAGAAGAAAACATAAACAATGAATTAAGAATGATAAAACAAAAGAGTTTAACTAATTAGAAATGAATTGCATAAATTAAAAATAAATAAAATATTATCTATTGTGCAAGTTCATCCCTCGCCCTACCTGAGAATTTAGTTACCCATAAATATCATGGACAACAAAAATCTCCAAAAAAATAGAACAAAACAACAACCATTGGAGTCTTTTTGCTTCTGAACTACGTCCACCTCTTTTCTCGTCGTTCACTAGCCGCCCAGCACAAAAGAAAAGCAAAGGCCCAGCCACCTCACACCAAAGGGAAAATATAGGTTAAAAGTCAATCACCTTTTTGACAAAATACATTTTTCTCCCCTATTTATTCCAGCTTTACTATTTCAGCCCCTAAAGCCTAAATCCATATATGCATGTTGAAAAGAACAAAACCCAAATCTGTTGAGTGTTTGGTCCACCACGACACCTATTCAGTTTTAGTCTTTTTACTTCATGGGCTACCATCAAAATAAAAACAAATATAAAATTCGAATAATAAAGTTCCAAAAATGTTAATTGTAAAACCCATTTGTAAATTATATCTCACCAACCAATAATGCAATATTTGAGAGTTAAAATATTATAAAATCATGTTCTAATATATCTCAGTGTGAATAGATATTAAATTCAATAATATGAATTAATCTAATTATTTCTATTCACATTTTAGCATTTTCACCCAATAAAAGGGTATTCAGAATGCACTTTTGCGCACTCATCACACCCCTCAACTTACTCATTGCTAGTCTCTAGCAATTTTCGTGCAGAAACAACAAAAGAAACCAAAGAAAATTACACACAAAGGCCACCAAGTCACATTTTTCAGACTCACATATCAAAACAATCTTAGGAATTCAATAACCCCATCACAAACAATCCACCTGAAGCAATCCACAGAGTGTGTGTTCCAAACTATATCTATATAACCAGAAACTCTGACACATGCAACATCATAAACATCTCAAGAGAAAAGTTCAACTCCATAACTTACGAGTATAAAAGTGTTTCATGTGGAGATTCTCTCTATGAAGTTGATAATGGGTGTGCACACACTCTCATGGGGAATTAGGCATTTTGAACAAACAACAAGCAAACATTGATCTTATGATAAGAATACTAACAAATGAGACTTTCACCATGCTTTTCCAAAAGTTTACTTAGGATCAGAATGGTCAACACAAAAGGTTGTAACATGGCTTAGGTTTGAGGCTATATAAAAAAATGAAAAAGATTCAATATACATATCAACGAACATGCTTGAAATAATAGTTGTATGTACACCGTAATCCATTTCAACGACAATATATTTCAATCTCACAGCGCTTGAAATAAGATTTCATCCATCTTGGTCTAGATAAAGTGGTAATATAATTGTCAAGGCAAAACCGTGGTTGCAGGTCCAATAATCACATGGTCGACATCTGTATAAGAGTCATGATAGTTGATTGGCTCATTACGACAGTCACGCAATCATCCATATCACGTTACACCACTGAAATCTATAAAATTTCCATGTTTGGATATATTGAATGACGATGAACTTTGATGCTGATGTGCACCAAGATGTTGGCGTTGGTTGTGTGAGGATGAACTATCGTTTGTTTGTCTTAAAGACCATAACAATGACCTTCTAGGAATTATAGTGTAAGGTTTACATTGTGAACAAATGTGTATATATTCACAAAATTAATGACTGGACACAATATTGATCAATAATTTTAATAAGTCACTGAAAATAACCACATTGGATAGTCACTTATTATACTGACAATACTTTGATTAATAAACACTGACACTGACAACACACTGAAGATTTGAGAACTATAAATCATTGGCATAAAGTATTCAACATAGGTGTAAGGGCCAGAATATTCATGGATATAGTTGTATTGCTTGGACTCGTCCATTTCCTGCATCCTCACAGGGGGGGAACATTCACCCGTCACCCCAGAATGTGGAAATGTTAAGGTATCAATTTCTCTTATGAGCAAATCAGTGTAAGACATTTTGGTGGTTTGACACCTCCGGCCTGACTCTCACCATTGAATTCGTTGATGTCCTCTGACTCCATGTATAAACCAACACTATTCATCATCTAGTTGTTAAATACTATATTAAAAATAGAACCCACAAGTTCATTGTTCAAAATTTTCAATTGGACATATGTAGTCGTGTTTGGTCCCAATGTAGGGAGATATCTACAAATCAACCTGAAATTATAACAGTGCTGCCTCAAGGAGGAGAATCTTAGCTTAACCCATCAAATTTGTAGTACATTTTCCTGCTCCAATACAATATTATAGTAACTTGATTTTTCACCATGTAAAACAATATTGATCTAAAAACCCAACTGAAATAACAATTACCTATAAGTTATTAGCACAACAACATTTAGCCAATACAATTGGATACAAACTACGAATGTCAACTCTTCCAAATTAACTTGGTTTGTCACTACTTGTCCCAAGAAAAAGAAGATAAAAGACTTGTGTATGTTACTATTGATGATGTTATAATTTTATGTTTCATTTTATTATATCTAGATAGGACTCTTCAATCATATGATTAGTTACATAAATCACCAAATTTTATTAGATATTTAGTAAAACATCAAAAAAACTTTTTAAGTACAAGGACGTGACTATGAGCATATCTCCTCCCTCCCCAAACACAATTGACATATTAAAACAAGAGTCGCAATTGTCTAGTTTTTTTCAAGCTCGAGTGTGTTCAAATTTAACACAATTGTTATTGACCAACTACAATTGCAAAGCTTAGATTTTTGCTCGAGCTTGATTTAATAAATTTGTTTTGGGACATTCAAGTTAAACTCTAATTTGAATTCAATCATCATGCTAAGGCATTTATTTTCAAGTCAGAAATAATTAATTCCTCCAAAAACTATTGAATAACATCTTTGGGCGGAAAGTTTAGTGACAATTTTGATCGATATGAAACTTAATCACAACAATTGTTTTGTTCGCCAAATGGACCAAACACTATTTCAATTCCCATAGACAAAGATAAATTCTCATGGACAAAGATAAATTCCCATAGAGATAAATTCTCATAGTTGATTACAATAGGGGTGTTGTAACCACACTGATCGAGTAACTACATCAACCCGCTCATATTATACTATCCTTAGGTTGAATAGCAAATGTGCCTGTGAGGAAGACGGTGAATACTTTTTTTATAACTTTTACTATACATCTAGAAATCATTCACACAGAAAAAAAACATCCCAAATGCTCCTAGACAAATTTGACCATAATACACGAATTCCATCCTATCGTAGAATAGGCACCCATCTAATAAGTGAGCAAAAATTTTCAAAATTTATATGGATAATCAGATTAGTAATAAAACTCAAAAAAATCTATAAAATGAAACATACAATGTAATCCTATGAGTTCAAAATTTTTAGAGAGAGATAACAAAGAGAAAGAACAAAGAGGGAGACTGAAGGAGATAGCAGAGGCGAAGAGGGAGAGCGAGGGGGAAGGCAATAACAGAGAGATAGTGAAAGGGATAGTAGAGAGGGAAAGTGAGGGAGATGACAGAGAGAGATATCAGAGAGAGAGTGCATGATATATATATATATATATATATGAAAGTTAGGCTAGGTTGTTGGTGGCACTCTTGTGGCATCTAATGGTGCTCCAGTGGACGAATGCCAGTGGATTTTGATGGTGGTCGATGAGGATGGTGGTGGTTGATGGTGGTGAATTTTTGGAGTAGGGATCGAAGAAGGAAAAGAGGAAAATCAATAGACAAAGAAGAAAAGGAAAGTCTAGGTCTTTAATTTAAATAGTCCACAACATGCGTGTTGAAAAAAGTCTCTTCAACTGGCTTTTTTAAAAAATAAGTTGGTCCAAATAACATTTTTAGGCCAAAAATGTCAGTTGTAGTTATGTTTTTAAAACTATCTGGGTTTGGGATAAATTTTCAAAAATCACTTGGGTTTGAGAAATATTTTCCAAACTAGCCGTGTTTGGTAAAAAGCTCGGTGTTTATTCTTCAATATAAAAAATAGACTTATGAGACTAGTCTTTCTTAAGTCAAAAAATAACATTTATGCCACTTTTTTGTTTTGTCATTTTGTTAGTTGTTTTTTGAGTAAATTATGCATTTGGCTTTCAAACTATGACCTTTGTGTCAATTAAACTTTTGAATATTTTTTTGAGTTAATTGAGTCCTTAAACACTCTAATTCTTTCAATCAAGCCCTTATGTTTGCCTCCATTAGAGTTGCTAACAAAAATTTGTGGAATGTGCCGGTCACGTGAAATTACAAGGGCGTTTCAGGTTACCCGTATTAAACACATTGTAGATGGATGACCTTTCGTCTATAAATCTCGAAGAGCAATACACGAAACCCTAACCCAACACATGAGGCAAGTAGCTCATCAATGGAGTGGTTAATACATGCTACGGATGATGTCTTGCATCTGGATCAGATGTACCGTACGTGCTCTGTTTATTTGAGGTTTTGCATTTTTTGTGGTTTTAATCCTTGAGTGTACTGTTGTGGTTAGTTCTGTTAGAGTCTATGTTAAGTTGATTTGCTTTATTATTCACGTTGCATTAGTTTATTGGATATGGGTGTCAAAGGGATTAGTTTATTAGTTTAGGGTTGTGTGATGTTATGTCTGGTTGCATTAGTTTATTGGTTTTTGGTTGCATTAGTTTATAGGCCTTTTTGTTTCATTAGTTTATAGGCTTTTTTATTGCATTAGTTTATTGGTTTTTCATTATGTTATTTGTCCAGAATTATTTTCTACATATCTCACCTCAGAAATGCATCACGGTGGTCGATTTGAACGCATTCCAAACAGGTAGTACACTGATGGATCTGTTAATTTCGCTGATTGGGTAGACACTAACAAAATATCAATTCTTGAATTGCATGAGATGGCTAAAGAGTTGGGATGTATTTCTATGAGTGCATGCTGGTATAGGGTTCTTGCAATGAATCTCATAAACGGGATAAGGATACTGGATAAGGACACAGACATACTTTCAATGGTGGAATGGATACCAACATATAGAGTTATTGAGATATACTTAGAGCATAATCAAGAAATGCATGAAGCTAACGTAGGTAGAAATAAAGATGAGAGGAATAAGCACGATTCAGGTGGCTCTGATTACTCTAATTTAGCAATTGGTCATGACACTGGTTATGGAATGACTGATAATGATTTAATGTTTGATACCAATGTTGACAACATGGCTGAAGGTAATGGAGTAAATTCTAAATCGAAGCTGGGGCCATCAGTTGAAGCTGTTGTGGGACCATTATAAGAACTTGCGGATGAAATTTGTATTTTTGATGATGATACGTCTGATGACTTAAGGGGTTAGATGACATCTGACGATGAAAATTCTGGCCAAGCTAGGTGTAGGTTTCGTACGACTTCAACGTTAGGAAGGAAATGTGAAATCTAGAATTTGAGTTAGGTATGTTATTTGCTTTAGCTGAAGATTTCAGAGAAGCTGTGAAAGAATACTCCATAGTACATAGGAAATAGATAAAATTTGTGAAAAAAATGAGAAAATCGGAGTTTTAATGTCGACAAAAGAGTCAAAGATAAAGCATGAAAAGCACAATTTCATTTAGAAAAAATTTCAGCAGTTGCATCACAGGATTGGTACAAAATAAACATCAATTGTGTCATTACAAAATTTCCCAATTTTAACGTTACAAATCTTCACCCATTCACCACACCATTAAAATTACATTACAAATCTTCACCCTTGCACATGACAGTTACAGTTTTTGTCTTCCCCTCCTCATTAACCTCTAGATTTCTTTTCCAAAGTATCAAAACTATGAGACAACAAACAACTAGTCCCAAGCATAACATCTTCCCTCTTCTCTTGGACCTTCTCTCTTCAGCATCTACCTATTCAATCATCTGAGTACTCCCGGAATCACTTCACGCGATCACACACACATTGGTGGATCTTGTCAACTAAAAAACCCACAACTGGAATTCTGAAACAAAAAAAATAAAATAAATAAACAACCACAACTACGAGAATTGAATAAAAGGAAGAATTTTACTGTAAAATGTTTAACAACCTTGCCACATCATTTGGACAGGTCAGAAACCTCCTTCCAGGATTCTGATCAGTCCAAGAAGTCTTCTTCACTGCCCTTTTTTTGCAATCACAAAGCACTTCTATGGATCTTTCACTTTCTTTGTACTTTCCCCCTCTACAGTGCTCTATTTTTTGTAGCACAGTGATCTGTTTCTTGCAAAATGGAATAGAGGGAACAAAACTTATATATATATATATATTGTGACTCTCACATGATGTAGTGGAGGGAAATTTGGCGCCAAAGGCTAGTAATTTTCAGCAAAATTCCCTTGCCCATCACATGACTAGCACACTCCACAATTTTTCATTAGAAAATCTAATGAAGGCAAAAGAAGGGTTTCATTGAAACAATTAGAGAGTTTAGGAGCTCGATTGACTAAAAAAAAGTTTAGTGGCTTAATTGACACAAACATTATAGTTTGAGGGTCAAATATATAATTTACTCTTGTTTGTTTTTTTTTTTTCATGATTGTGCTTATTAAGTTGGGGGGGTTTCTAGTAGTTATGGAAACTAGTATTCTTTATTTGGAAGATCTTAGGTGGACCAAATTTGGGGATCTAATATGTAGATCTAATTAATTACAACTATTATATTAAAAATGAGTTCTATCTGACATTGAAATTTACAATTAATTCAATGACCGCATTGAGTCATCAATAAAATCACTCTGAAATATAGATTTCTTATACCTTGGTTTGATAACATGCTAGATATGTTGGAGCGTGCTATGGTGTATTCCAAGGTTGACTTCAAGAGTGGGTATCATCAGATTTGCATTCGACATTGGAAAACTAACTTTAGTGAATGAGGGGTTAATTATGCCCTTTGGCTTGTCTAATGCTCCTAGTACTTTCATAAGGGTTACGAACCATTTGTTCAAACCTTTCATCGGTAAGTTTGTGGTTGTTTACTTTGATGATATTTATAGTCGTAATGAGATTGACCACTTGCAGCGCTTGAGAGAAGTTATTACAGTTTTATAGGAAAATAACTTATTTGGGAACTTCTAAAATTGCTTTTCAGGACTAATAACCTGTTGTTCTTAGGCTATATGGTTAGTGCTATATGGATCATACGTTTGACATAAAAAATGGTCACAACCTATTTGTGACCATGCTTTCTACCAAATTCTTTTGAAATTTAACTCATCTTCCTTATTTGGATCACGTGAGTCTCTTTCATTTTCCACTTATTTCAACTTCGCCATTGTTCTGAAGTTGGGAATCCTAATGACCATGGCTTTGCCTTCACCACCTCTGAGTTTCACACAGCAAGACATGACAAACTAGTTTTTGCATCTAATTTATTAATACTAAATAGCTTAGTTTGGTAAGTTTTTGCAGCTAATTTTGGTCTTCTTCAATTAGTAAACATTAAATTATCCAATGGTTCACATAAAAATTACCTATTAGAGACTATGGAGTATAACTCCTGTTGTTCCCAAAAAAATAGCACCAAGGTGAAACGATTATCTGGTGGTCGCCGGTGAGTTCGTGCACAGAAGTCGAGGACCGAAAGGGCTCCATTGGTCGACACTTCGATGATAAAGTCAATAAAGGAATTATTGATTGGGTGAAGTATAGCTAGGAAGTGTTACTTACATGGGATATAGCTTCATCTTTCCCTTTATAGGCTAAGCTCCTGTTACCGTTGGAACTCTATAGCTACTTCTCAAATTGGGTGGCAGGAAATGTGGAGCCTCCTTCCTCAAGTATCTATAACTAGTTTGAACTAAAATGGTGAGCAAGTCATGAGTCTGTTTGGGTTCTGGAGCTACTACCCCACACCGGATCCAACTCTTGTGCTTGTCTCGTGATTCTTCTAGGCATGTGCTTTCCCTAGGACATATTTAGCTCCATCAGCTACCCCCTTGCTTGGACCTGTAGAAGGTATACTAAAGGCATTGATTACATTCATCCATTTGAAGGAGTAGAAACATTTGCTTGGTATACTTAATTGTCAAAGAGTCGTTGTGGGCCCAGTATATAAGAGTTCTCCGCCTTTTGCTCTAATTGTCTTTGAGAGCTTCTGGAATTCTAGTACACCTTTGATTCCTTGCCCTAATCTTCTTTTGCATTCCTAGTTCGACATGATTATTCACTTTGGATCACTTAGGTTCTAGCCACATATTTCAATTTTACTTTGATCAATTTTGCTTCTAAGGTGGAAGAATTTTGATTTAGAGCCTCTATGGTTTTTTTGTGAGTGAACCCGTTGGTGCTCGCTTGCCTTAATATTTGAATTTTGTCTTTCTCTAGTCTTTAGTAGAGTTAATTGCTCTCTTCCTCCAAATCTGTCCATCAATCACCCCAGCTTCCCGATTATGGCTATTAACTCTAATCATCCTTCTGCTGAGATCATTTTGGCACTCGTGGCCCAGGATGATGTTGCCAACAAGGATGACTCTGACTATATTCAAGAGGTTAGGTCCTCACCCTTGAGAATTAATGGGGCTAAGAGCATCTTTAGCTTTCTGAGCGAGGGATCCCTTGAAAAAGATTAGAGATTGATTCTCAATTCCAAGCTTTATGCGTCTACGAGTCTCTTCTTCTGATGAAATCGCTAACTTTTCTTTCCCTTAGGAAGTTTGCTTCTATGAGTCCACCTTTGAAGCGGGGCTCCGTTTTCCACTCCCTAACTATATTAGAGAGGCTTTCTATTTTTTGAACATTGCTCCTGCACAATTGACTCCTAATAGTTGGGAATTTTTGATTCGTATGAGCGTTCTTTGGGCCAAGGTGAATGACATCGGTGTGCAACCTTCCTTTGCCGAGCTGCTGCACTACTACAGACTCATCCTTTACTTGGGGCAAGGTCTGGGGTGGTTTTATTTTTCTAAGAGCGAGGGTCCTTCTCTATTGACAAGTTTTTACTATAATGAAAAGGAATGGAAAGACAAAATTTTCTTTGTTTTTGGCTCTGGCTACAGATTTAGGCCCTCTAAAACTCTTTTTGAGAACTTTGTCTAAGTTTCGCGTATTTGGGGAACTCTATCCCACTTTCTAGTATGTAATTTCTTTGGTAGCTATTTTTTGTGTCTCCTTTAGGTTCTCATATTCACCCTTCTTTGCAGGCAAGTCAAAACCCATATCTTCTTATTCAAGAGCGTGGATCAAGTTGGCGCTTGATTACCCTACCAAGTACTTCTCTGAGCTTGTGACTGACCAAGCTCTCTCTGAGTGTCATCTAGGGCCTTTTCTTGGTAGTCCTGTGGAATCACCTATTACAACCCCTCCTTCAAAAGGTACATATTTCCATTGGTTTGCCAAGTCTTCTGTTGTTGGCTTGTTTTAATCTTGAGTGATTCTTCAACTATGGCACCAAAGACTATTGACAAGAAGGTCCTCCAGGTTATTGCTACTAGGAGGGCATTAGAAACAAGCCCTCTGTCTATCTCGCAAGTGATCAAGGATGTGTTTCCCTTGAGGGAAAGAGATGCTTCCGATCTTCGGTGTTTCTCCAACATCTTTTTCAAACATTGAGGTCACCTCTGGGGATGGCTCTTCCTAAGTTACTGCTGGGTCAGTTAGGTCAAGGCCCCTGTAGAGGATCCCACTCTCCATCAAAAGGACAAAGGGAATGGTATAGCTTATATAGGACCATCGAGGAGAAGAAATGCACCTCGTTGCCCTTTTTTCCTCATCCTGTAATTTCCCCCCCAAGCCATGGCACAATGTGGAGGAGGCCATGGCCCGGTTTCATCAGTTTGCTCATAAAGATGAACTGTAGGCCACTTTTGCTTTGGGGCCATCTTGGATCACCAAGAACCTAGCCCTCACTGTCGGACAGGTAAACCTTCAATTCCTCTAAATTTGCTTCTTCTGAATCTTCGCCATCTAATCTAGTTTCCCTTCTTTTAGCTCACCGTTTTGACCACAAGCCTCTCCTATTTTGCGCTGAATGAAAGGAAGTCTTCTGAATAGGAAATTCAATCCTTTGACTTCCAACTTTAGGCAAAGGAGATGGAACTGGCCTCTACTTGTAGGGATGCTTCTCTCTTCAAGGAGGTTTCTAATTGCCTTTCCTCCATTAAAAAGGATAGGGACAATGTTGCCAAGTTCAACAGTGACCTATAATCCCGACTGTATGGGGCAATGGTAGAGTTGTCTGAGCTCTCTCTGAGGAGCAAGGACTTGGAAGATGAGAAGGAGATCCTCTCTCGGAAGATTTTGGAGCTCTCAACCTTTACTGGGTAGAAAGAGGTTGAGCTAAAAGCTGCTGGAACTCTATCCTTTCTACGTATCAGGGTTCCGCAGAATTCAAAGAGGAGATGTTGAAGTACTATATTGATGGGTTTGAAGACTTTTGGAAGCAACAGGTCGAGCAGACATTTCTTGAATTGGATTTTCTTTTCTTTCAAACTTAGAGAGGATGCTACTCCAATGGCTGTGGACAACATAGAGATGGGTGATGGTGAAGAGGTGGATAGCCTAATCCCAACATCAGAAGAAAAGCTAGCCTTGGTTGTAATGCCCAAAAATCCGACGGTCATTCTTCAATTGTTGATAACTCGTCAACCGTGAAATACCGTGTAATCTGATACCATGCCGTTGCACCCCATTTACCCAGATTCATAATTAAACGAAATTCGGGCAAAGTCTTCTTTGCACGGGAAGGTCTTTGCCCAATACACAACCTATGCATAAAATGCCCATATGACCATTCCAAGGTCCAACATTCCAAATTCTAAGTATTAGACATTATCTATTCATTCACAACTATTCCTATACAACATCCATTCATTAATAGAATAAATGTCCATGCATAAAGTCCCATTACAAGCTTTTAATAAAATATAAGTTTTGTGTTTACAATTATACATGGCCAAAATTTAATTCTATACAAGGGGCTACAAAATCCAAACCAAAAGCCACCACTTGGCTCTGTCCTCGAAATGAGACCTAGTGAGGATCGTCAGCAAAAGCTCGTCCAATACTTGAAAAATGTTCCCACACAGTGTGAGCCGAAGCCCATTAGTGTATCTTCTATAGAGAATAACTCCCAATCCCAATACTTATGATATGAATGCACATCAATACACCAAGCATATATCCTAAACAACATATATATGATGCCAAACATGCCAATCATGAATGATTTGCTCATGAATGCATGTCCAAAATCTGAACCCACTCTAGGATTCCCATGCATGACACTTAATGCAATGCCATGTCATAAATCGGGCATTCCAAGCCCCCAGTATTGATGCTAAGTATCCAATAGCCATTTTATAAATACTTGTGTCTTTCTTAGGTAGGAAATTTATGTACATCACACCAAGGGGCTACAAACTTACATGGCATTCGAGGGCCTCTCACCTTCAATTCCTAGTACACCGACACATTTTTTCAGAATTTCATCATACGATAAGTGAGTGAGCCAAGTAACTAGGCCTTGCACCCGACACCCGAGTGGGAATTTATCCTTTCTTGTTATACTCAATACATCTTCCAGTGCAATGTTTTGTGCAACTCAATTGGGCCTTGATCCAAATTTCCTGAGTCCACCCATCAAATCACCAAGTAGTGATTGACCACCCTGTGCACCCACACACTCACACACATGCCAATTCCCATGAATGTAGTGCAACATATGCATATGTAATGTAATGTACATTTTTCAATCTCAATTCATCATAATTCTAACTATAACATGTGAGCATATGACAATATCCTATAAATATAAAAATTTCAATTATATCAAGAAGCGTATAATAACATTTCATAGCAAGAATGCCTAAAAAATAGTTCATCCAAGTCCTAGCTCCCAACATCCTTGATTTCTAAAAATTATAGAAAATAGCCTTTGTTGGTGTTGATGCGTAGGCCTCGTCGAGTAGAACAACTTTAATTCTTGGTTGATGAAGATCCAATAGTTGGATCTTGAGATATAGAGGAAAAGAAGAAGGAGAAATTGAAGAACTTTGACTTTCTCTTTCTCTCTCTCTCCAACAAAATATAAAGGCAGAAAAGAGGGAAAATCAGATTTCCCCCCTTTACATACCTATCTCATACGTGGTCCACAATGCGCTACATGTCCCATTTTGATTGGTTGAAAATTATAGAGAGCCAGTCACTTTGCACCACTTTTCTTTTTGGATAATGTCCTAAAAATATCTAGATCATTTATATTATGAGTTCTGCAGATAAATAAGTTGCTAAGATTTTAATTGTGGGCTACCTGATCTTGTATTTTTGCCTCGTTTTATGTTAAAATTCTAACTGTCTCAGAATTTAATAAACTTTGATTGACTAACCTGATTTCATGAGACGAATCTAATGGTGAGGTCTGTTTAATCATTCGAGTTATATAAAAATTCATATTTTTAACTCATACTCAAGCAACTTAATTACCGTTTTACTCCTTTAATTAAAATTTTAATTTTTTCGAGTTTTACATTCTTCCCTCCTTAAAATAAATTTTGTCCCCAAAATTACACACACATGCAACACATAAGATGAATGCACATGTAATCATGTTATATAACATTAATATTAAATTGTAACTTTATCTTCGAATAGAAATGAATAGTTAGCTCTTATAGTGTATTCATGTTCCCATTTAGCCTCCTCAATATCTTGGTGCTACCATAACACTGGCCACCCTTTCAGAGGTGTCCCTAATCAAGTTTGGACTCGTGGAAGGTCCTTTTCTCACCTTCATCCAACAAATCAAAGAACGACGCAATCTCCCATACAAGGCCTCATAGGGCGCCATCTATATTGTTGTCTGATAACTGTTGTTATATGCAAACTCCACTAAGGGCAAAGTGATCCTCGACTTCCATTAAAATTAAGGACTCATGCTCGAAGTATGTCCTCTAAAATTTGTATTATCCTCTCTAACTGGCCATTCATCTCTGGATGAAAAACTGTGCTCAACATCAACTGTGTGCCTATGGCTCACACAAAGCTCTGCCAAAATCGAGTCATAAACTGAGGATCTTGATTCGACACTATAGAAATAGGCACCGCATGCAACTGGACAATTTCTCAAATGTATTGCCTACATAATTCATCTAGTGTGAAGGTCATCCATATGGCTAAGAAGTGGGCCAACTTGGTAAACCGATCCACTATAAACCAAACCACTTCATGTCCACATGTAGATCGTAGAAAATGGGTAACAAAATCCAGCGTGATATGATCCCATTTCCACTCGACTACCTCTAAAGGATGGAGCAGCCCTGCAGGTCATTGGTGCTCAGCCTTGACTTGTTGACATGTCAAGCATCGACTCACAAAATATCTAACGTGCTTTTTCATCCCACGCCAATAGTACTGCGGTGAATATCATGATGCATCCATATGCCGTCAGGATGCACTACAAAACGAGAGTCGTCGAGATGCACTGCAAAACGAGAGCAATGAAACTCTCGAAGTATCATCTGTCACACCCCATTCTACCCTAAAGATATTCATAACTTGTAAATCACAACCAAGGCAAACTCAACTCACTTTGAAACTCAAATCATCTTCATATATCAAAATATGTAAATATCCTCATAAGTAGTGAGTCAAATAACAACATATAAGTAATGTCAGACTATCTACAATATTTAAGCAATATCAAACTGTCTTATGACACCACCGAGTAGGGTGGTCTAGTGGTGGTATCAGCCTTACTTCTCACTCAGAAGTTGGGGAGTCCGAGTCCTAGTGTCCCCATTAGGTTTGGTGGTTGGTCGTTATGCTAGCCTAGTTAGGTTTAGTCTCGAGAGGTGTTTCAGGCATGGTCAGGGGCCTTATGATCCCGTTGGTAAGGCCCTAACGAGGTGGCCTCTAGGCGTTCTTCTTTGCCCCCACCCATTTTTCTTAACTAGCCAAAAAAAAAGAAGTCTCATGACAACTGTGCAATGTCCAAATCAACAACATGGAAGCCATGTCAAGCTATCAACAACTCAGTATAGTGGATAATACTCAAATCACAAGTTTTTCATAAAAACACATTTGATCCCTTGTTTAAGCAACACAACTCAAATCAATTAAGCACAATTGATTTCTCACATACAAGAGAATAACCTTTATATATCGTATACTTTTATTTCCAATTATTGTAAAGCAATACACTTCACTTTTACTGCTGATAAATACCTCTCCTTGCTTTACGGTCGATTCCTATGTATAACCGAGGTAGTAGCCTTCGACCCTAATAGTTAACACATGGATGAATGCAAATGAGTATCAAATAAAAAATAACTTAACTGATGCAAATGAATTCATATGACTATGTTTCGTGCTCATCACAACTTAATTTCAACACTCAATGTCCGAAGACCAACTGACACTCAAGCATTTACGAACTCAATGGGTATCCACTGCAAACTTAAACTAGAACGTAAACCCTTGTCGCCAATCAACTTATGTGCACTTCCAATTATTTTAAAAGGAATCTGGTACCTCATTTTGTACAGTCAAATTCATTGTTTCGGACTACTGTATGTTACTGCACTCCAAACCATAATTCAGATCCGCGATTTTCAGTCCAAATTTAAAAAAACAATCACAATTTTTAAAATATGTTAAAAATTCATAAATAATTTAATATATGATTTTAAAATAAATTTGAAAAGTTGCGACTGATCTAGAATTGAAAAACCCTACCGTGTGCTGCTTTTCAATCCAAAACAGCCAAAAATAAAATGATCTTATTTTTTAATGAAACTTCATAGAACTACTCAATTAACCTACATAAGAATTAATATAAAATTTATTTTTCCAAAATTTCCCAAAAACTAGGTCAAATTGGCCCTGGAGGCCAAAATAGTCATTTTAATCATCATGTTGATTTGGCCGTCAGATTGACTTGAAATTTTACCCAGACCTTCACATGGACGTTAAAAAAATTTGGGCATTAACCAGAGGTTGATTGGACACTAGACACGTTCTTAAAGGCCATCAGGGTGTAAAGTGGTCATCCGGTCCACTTCATCTTCTTCCTTCAACAAACCCTAAGTTGCCCACTTTCTATTTTAGGCACCCTACTTCTCACCTCTATTTCTCACTCCACAATACACCTTTTGATATGTTTTCAAATTCTACTAACTCACTCAAACCCCTCTATCCTACCCCATAGGTGAAACACCTTGAATTAACCTCTAACCTATCAAAAATTTAAACCAAAGTTTGAAAAAAAAAAAGGTTTTACGCCTCATGGCCAGACCTGCAACTGCCTTTTTCTCGCACCAAATGAGCTCAAAATCCAATTCTAAGGTCACCAATGGATTCTTAGGTTTGTTTTAGTCTAGACCTATACCCTTTACATATTTAAAACTCAAGATTCAAAGCTTTGATTTTAAAGAATCTCAAACCCTAACTTTTAACTACACCACCTTCTTACCACCTCTACAAACCACGGCCACCCTGAAAACCACCTCCAATCTTCATAACAAACACCCAAAAACCATTTACAAATGAAGTATTGAACTATAACTCAGCAAAAAATCCAAATACTTCAAAATGAAAATTCTTACTCAAGCAATGCTTAAAACATGTTTTAAGCATCATAAATTGACTCATAGAACCCTAATTAGGCTAGAAACTTACTCCTTGATGCTTTAATTGCTTCCTACAAAGATTTGATCTTCACACTTTCTCTCTCTAACTTTTCTTTTCAGTTTCTCTCTCTACAATGATTTTTCTCTATTCTAGGCTATGGAATAAGTCTTCAGCACCTCCTCAGGCCTTCTGGAGTGTTGGAGAAAGACATGGAGCCTCCTCCTAGAGCGAGGCAACTGCTTGGAAGCAAATGCCATGCAATGGCATTTTTATAAATATCAAAAATTTGATTTTTAAATTAATTTTTAATTTTTTTATTTATGCATTGTGATTGTATGCTCGGGTTTCAAAACTCTCCCCTCCTAAATAAAATTTCATCCCTGAAATTTACATACCTGATGGAAACTGATGGGGATATTGAGCTTTCATATTCTCCTCAGTTTCCCAAGTAGCCTTCTCAACTAAGTGACTTCTCCACAATACCTTTACTAATGGAATGGTCTTATTACGTAATTCCTTATCTCGATGAGCCAAAATTTGTACTAGCTCCTCAATGTACGTTAAATCTTATTTCAACTCTAAAGGCTGCTCAACCAATACATGAGATGGGTCGGTTATGTACCTACGGAGTATAGAAACATGAAATACATTATGCAAATGAGACAACTCCGAAAGTAAATCTAATCGGTAAGTTGTAGCCCCTGCCTTTCCTAGAATCTCATAGGGCCTAATATACCTTGGACTAAGCTTTCCCTTCTTCCCCAATCTCAATACTCCTTTCCAAGGAGATATTCTTAGAAATACTTGATCACCCACTTTAAACTCAATGTTTTCTATGTTTATCAGAATAATTTTTTTGTTTGCTTTGAGCAACTTTCAATCAATCTTGAATTACTTTGACTTTGTCTATATTTACTTGTTCTAGTTCGGGACCCAATATTTGTCTTTCCTCCACTTTAGTACAACAAACTGGAGTCCTGCATTTTCTGCCATAGAGTGCTTCATATGGAGCCATACCAATGCTAAGCAAACTCTATTAAAGGCAAGTGAGCATCCCTTCTACCTTTTAATTCCAACACATGCACACACACAACATATCTTCTAGGGTTTGAATTGTACATTCAGACTGCCCGTCCATCTCAGGATGATAGGTTGTGCTAAACTTCAAGGTAGTACCCATGGCATGCTGTACAGTATACCAAAACCTGGATGTAAATTTTGGATCTCTATCTACCACAATGGCTATGGGAGCACCATGCAAGTGCAAAATCTCATCAGCATAAATTTGAGCAGACTTTTCAAGCAAATAAGTAGACATAACAGCTAAAAAGTGAGCTGACTTCGTAAACCTATCCACAATAACCCAAATGGAATCATGCCAACTTTAAGTCTATGGAAGTCCCAATACAAAATCCATGGTGATGTGTTCCCATTTCTATTCTGGAATAGGAAGAGGCTACAATAAACTTACAGGATGTTGATGCTTAGTCTGTACTTGCTGACAGACTAAACATCTAGAAACAAATTCAGCAAAATTTTTCTCTTCATTCCATTCCACTAATAATACTCTATCAAATCTCGATATCATCTAGAATTTCCTTCTTTAAGGTAGTATCATGTTGCACACAAAGTTGAGGGCCAATGCATAACATACCTTCACCATGAACTGCAAAATCTGTCTTGCTTCCATTATGTATTTCTTTTCTAATCTTCTCCAGTTGTTGATATGATGTTGTAACTCTTTGATACAATCCACCAACATAGGTCTAACTTTGAATTGTGCTGGTAGAACATATGTACCAATCAATACCATATCCACTTTCATCAATCTCAACTCAATAATATTACCCACACGATTACACTGAATGCATGACAATCTCCTCAATGATTTCTTGCTCAGTGCATTAGCCACCACGTTAACTTTCCCTACATGGTTGTGTATCGAGCAATCATAATCCTTAATTAATTCCATCCACCACCTTTGCCTCAAATTCAACTCCTTTAGAGTGAATGGGTATTTTAGGCTTTGGTGATCTGTAAAATTCTCACATGTCTCACCTTATAAATAATGTCTCCAAAGTTTTAGAGCAAAAATAATAGTAGCCAACTTCAAATCATAAGTATGATAATTCCTTTCATGGTTCTTTATTTGTCTGGAGGCATAGGCAATCACCCTACCATATTGCATTAGCACACAAACCAATCCTTGATGAGGGACATCACTAAATATAACAAATCCACCACTACCTGATGGTATAGTCAGAATTGGAGCTGAAGTTAATTTCTGCTTTAACTCTTGAAAACTATGTTCACACGCATCACTCTAGTAAAATTTTACATCTTTCTGAGGCAATCGTGTCAAAGGTGCTGCTAATACTGAAAATTCTTGTATAAATCTGTGATAATATCCAGCAAGTCCTAAGAAACTACGAATCTCCATTACTGTAGTTGGTCTCTCCCACTTTATCACTGCCTCCATTTTCTTAGGATCCACAAAGATACCATCACCTAAAATTACAAGTCCCAAAAATACAAGCCAATCTAACCAAAACTCACATTTACTTAACCTAGCATACAATTGTTTTTCTCATAGAGTCTGCAACACAATCCTCAAATATTGTTCATATTCTTTCTTACTACAAGAATACATAAGGATATCATTAATGAACATAATAATGAATGAATCTAGGTAGGGCTAAAATACCCGATTCATTAAATCCATAAAGGCTACTGGCGCATTTGTCAAACCAAACGACATCACTAGAAATTTGAAATGACCATACCTAGTCTGGAAAGCTATCTTTGAAACATCACTGCTCCTTACCTTTAGCTGATGATAACCTGCCTAAGATCAATCTTGCTAAATACTCTCGCACCTTACAACTAGTCAAATAAGTCATCAATATGAGGTAAGAGATATTTTTTATGTATTATTACCTTATTAAGCTGGCGGTAATCAATACACAATCTTAAGGTTCCATCCTTTTTCTTCAAAAAATAAAATAGTAGCACTCCATGGTGAAGAACTGGGCCGGATAAATTCCCGTTCTAGTAAATCTTGTAACTGCATCTTTAATTCTTTTAACTTAGCAGGAGCCATGCGATATGGAGTAACAGATATTGGTGAAATACCTGGGACTAGTTCAATGGTAAACTCCATTTCTCTCTTTGGTCGTAGTCCATGTAACTCTTTTGGAAATACATCTGCAAACTCCTGAACCACTAGAATATCCTTAAGTTGTACCTCTTATTTTTTGTTGTCCACTATATAAGAAAGATATCCTTGACAACCCAGCCTTAATAATTTCTTGGCTTTCATAGCCAAAATTAGACATGTAGGGGTCACTTTTCGATCACTATAAAATCAAAACTCTGTTTCATTTGGTAGCTTAAATATCACATCTTTCCTAAAATAGTCTGTAGTAGTATGATATGCTAATAACCAATCCATCCCCAAAATAATCAAAATCTTTAATATCAAGAGGTACAAGATCAACACATATAAATCTTTGTCACCTACAAGTAACACACACATCTCTTGTATACGTTCTCCATTATCACTACCTCTCTTACTAGAGTAGAAACAACTAAACTAGTATCCAAAAATGCCAAGGGTCGGTCCAAATGTATGCTCAATGCACATGATACAAATGAATGTGTAGATCTTGGATCTATTAGTACACTTGCATCTCTACCAGAGATAGAGAGTGTATATGTAGCAACCTCAGGAGTGGCTTGAGCATCATGACAGGTTATAGCAAATACCCTTCCTGGAGCGGTAGAATTGTTTGTTGCTCCTCTCCCACACCCACGATTACTAGAAAAAACATTACCACTAGTCCTCACACTACCAACTAAAGATGAAGTAGATAAAGATCCTCCTTGGCATTGAGAAGTTATATGTCCATGGTCAACACATTTGAAACACACAATAGCTCGATCTGGATGTGGGCAACTTTAATAAAATGACCTATCACCCCACATCGATAACAAGTGGCCTATCCACTCCATTCACTTAAAGATCCTCTATTAGATTGGTTTTTCAATCTTTGTCCAGATGGACTCTGTCTTTGCCCTGAAAATGTTCTCCTAGCTCAGTTTACATTCTGGCTTCTAAAAGGTTGCATCCTTTGATTGTTCCTAGAAAAATTACCCATATATTTACTAGCCTGTCCCACCTCATACCTACCTTTCTTATGACTTTCCTCGACTTTGTTTCACCTTCCCATCATTTTCAAATTTCTCATTCACTTCTTTTTCCACCTATCTTGTCATATTTACTAGCTCAATAAAAGTATTTGCATGACAAGGTATAAGTGAAAATCGTATAGAATGCTCTAGTCCCTTTTGAAATCTTCTACATTTGGATTCTTTAGTTCTTATCACATCCAATGCTGAGAATTTAGATTCATACTCAGCTACAAATATCTTCCCTTGCAATAACTCCATGAATTCTTGCTCTTTCTCATATTGGTATGACTATGAAAAATATTGTTCATCAAACGCTTTCTCAAACATAGCCCAAGTAACCTTTATTGGAGTTGTATCCTGAGCTCCTTGTGTCGGGGTGGTCATCAATCTCTTTGTATCCTCCCACCAATTTAAAGCATCCATTGTGAGATAAAGGTAGCAAAACTGACTCTTTATTCATCCGTTGGGCACCTAATACCAAAGATACATATCATCAATTTTTTCTAGTTTTCTGCCCCAGCTGGTTTTAATGACCCCGCAAAACTTGGTGGCCCAAGTTTCTTAAAATGATGGAATACGGACATACGGGACTTTGTTGTTTTAGCCTGTGCTAATTCCCACTCAATATTTCTTGTCTCTCTCACCCTTGCATCAAATTGTTCCTTTGCACCATGAGATCCACTATAGGCCTCTTGATTTGATCGAACTGAACCCTCAATTGAATTAGATGCATCAGAGTCTGCGTCCTCAATGTAGTAATTTGGTTCCATTGCTCTATATTTGGAATTCAAATTGAGTTACACAAAATATTATGCACATGCATAAATGCACCATGCGATCACTAGAAATCTTAGAACACGAGTAAAAACAAGTACACATTCTATCGACTCACCACCATACTTCCTATGGTCCACTACTAGTGCTAGACTTTAATATGTCTACAGAATCTATAAACACTAGCTCTGCTACCAAAAACTATCACACCACACTCGAGAGACCCTATTTGGCTTCCCAAAGTTAGAAGTGTAACTAAACACGTGGTGGTACCTGTGTTTGTAATGCAATAATGATTTAAAAATCAATAATACCACCTAATGCCACAATCAAAACATAAAACTATATAACATAGTACACAACAGTGTCATTTGTATCAAAATAAAATATTAGGGTTTTCATCCCTTTTCAACAAACAATAGGGAAAACAAACATTCATGTAAAATATGTACATAAACTAGATTCCTTAGTTTTCCACCATCTCTACCATGCTAGTGTAGTAGTGGACCTCATTTTAGACTTTGACATCCTGAAACCAATAATTTTCTTGAGTGTATTGAACATCAAAATCAAAGAAAATATAACAAAAATATAGATCAAATAAAATTCTACCCAAAAGATACTCAAATCACAAATCACAACCAAGGTGAACTTAATTCACTTTGAAACTCAAATCATCCTCATATATCAAAATATGTTAATATTGACATAAGTTGCGAGACAAACAACAACATATAAGCAATGTCTGACTATCTACAACATTTAAGCAATGTCAAGTTGTCTCACGACAACTGCACAGTGTCCAAATCAACAACATGTAAGCTATGCCAATCTATCAACAACTCGGCATGGTGGATAATACTCAAATCACAAGCTTTTCATAAAAACACATTTAATCCATAATATACAAGAGGATAAAATTTATATATCATATACTTTTATTTTCAATTGTTATGAAGCAGTACACTTCACCTTTACCACTAAAAGATACCCCTCCTTGTTTTATGGTCAATCCTTATGTATAACCAAGGTAGTAGCCTCTGACTCAAACAGTTAACACATGACCGAATGCAAATGAGTATAACTTTACTGATGCAAATGAATGCATATGACTATGTTTTATGTTCACCACAATTTAACTTCAACAGTCAAAGTCCAAAGACCAACTGTCACTCAAGAGTTACGAGCTCAATGTGTATCCTCTACAATCTTAAACTAGAACATAAAACCTTGTCACCACTCAACATATGTGCATTTTCAGTTAGTTTAAAAGGAATCTAGTATCTCATTTTATACAATCAAATCCATCATTCCAGACCATTGTGTGTTATTGCACTCAAAACCCTAATCCGGATTTGCAATCCAAATTCAAAAAAAGAATAATAAGTTGTAAAATGTGTTAAAAATTAATAAATAAAGTAAGACCTGATTTTAAAATGAATTTAAAAAGTTTCGGCTGATCTAGAATTGGGATACCCTATTTTGAGCTGTTTTTCGATTCAAAATAACCAAAAATAAAATGATGTTATTTTTTAATGAAATTTCATACACCAACTCAATTTACTTACCTAAGAATGAATATAAAATTTATTTTTCCAAAATACCCAAAAACTGGGTCAAATTGGCCCCCGTAGGCCAAAATAGTAATTTTAATTCTCATTTTGATCCGGCCGTCGAATTGACTTGAAATTTTACCGGGATCTCCACACCGACGTTATAGAAATTTTGGCACCAACTAGAGGTCAATTGAAAACTAGATGCGCCCTCACGCATTGTCGGGGTGTCCAGTGGTCATCCGGTCTACTTTATCTTCTTCCTCCAGAAAACCCTAGGTTCCCCACTTTGTGTTTCAGGTACCCTACTTGTCACCTCTATTTCCAATCCAAAGTACACCTTTTGATCTGTTTTCAAATACTACTAACTCAGCTCACACCCCTCTATCAAACCACATAGGTGAGAAACCTCAAATTAACCTCTAACCTATCCAAATTTTGAACCAAAGTTTGAAAAAAATAAGGTTTTACACCTCATGGCCAGACTTGCAACTGCCTTTTTCTCACATCAAATGAGCTCAAAATCCATTTCCAAGGTTACCAATGGATTCCTAGGGCTAATTTTAGTCTAGACCATTACCTTTTTCATCTTTAATACTTAAGATTCAAAGCTTTGATTTTCAAGAATCTCAAACCCTAACTTTCAACTACACCACCGTCATACCACCTCTACAAACCACGACCACCCTAAAAACCACCTCCAATCTTCATAACAAACACTCATAAACCATGTACAAATGAAGAATTGAACTAGAACTCAATAGAAGATCAATCCCATTTCAAACCCATTAAAACCAAAAAACTTCAAAATGAAAATTCTTGCTCAACAATGATCAAAACAGGTTTTAAGCATCATAAATGGAATCCTTTATATTTAGGCTAGAAACTTACCCCTTGATGCTCGAATTGCTTCCAACAAAGGTTTGATCTTCATACTTTTTCTCTCTCTCAAACTTCTCTCTTCAGTTTTTCTCACTACAAATGATTTCTCTCCATTCCAGGCTATGGAAGAAGCATACTCGGGTTTCACATCAGCTCCCTCAAATCAGTGGAATGAGGGACAAGAGCTCTATCTCTATACCGTAGACTACCATTGGAATAGATCGCACAATGCTTGTCACCCAATCCAGATTGGACCTTGTCCCTGAGGGACACTACCTCAGAATTGTGACCTTGATACTCTATCTCCTTGCCGAGTAGAGATAGAGTGGCAATCAAATTACCCGCAATATCCTAAACCTAATCTTGATAGTGCAATCCAAACTTTCATGCAGCCTCAAAAATTTGCCACTCTCGAGAAGCTATGCTAACTAGGACTCCTTATAACTTCTGATTGAGAGCATCAACCACCACGTTTGCCTTACCGAGATGGTAGTACAAACTAAAATCATAATCCTCCAGATACTCCACGTTTGCCTTACCGAGATGGTAGTACAAACTCATATTGAGATCTCGCTAAATGAAAATGTACTTCAGACTTTTGTGGTCAAAATACACCTCAAACTGCTTTCTGTATAGATAGTGGTACTATGCCATCAATGCAAAGATAATAGCCGTCAAATTCTTCTCCTGGTTCTTAAGCTGACGGGAACCATAATCAACTACCCTATCAAGCTACATCAAGGCGCACCCAAGTCCATCCTTTGAGGCATCGCAGTAAACTATGTACCTCTGTCCCCTTTTTGAGGACAATCAAGATAGGAGTTGAAGTCAACGTCCTCTTCAACTCTTGGAATGCCCTCTTGCAATAGTCATCCCATTAAAATATGACATCCTTTCAAGTTAGTCGTATCATAGGTGCCGTTAGGCAGGATAAGTTCTCGATGAATCTCCGATAATACCATGCTAATCCAAACAAACTACATATCTCGAAGACTAATATCAGTCTCCCCCAATCTATTAACTCAACCTTTTATGGGTCAAATGACACACCTGTAGCTGACACAATGTAGCCGAAAAATTTGACCTCCTTTAGCTAAACCTCACACTTTCTGAATTTAGGATACAATTGGCGATCTCTCAAGGCTTATAAAATAATTTCTTAAGCAATGTTTGTGCTTCTCCTCCATCTTGGAGTACACAAGAATGTCATCTACAAACACTATGAAAAAAAGATCAAGAAAGGGTTTGAATACCCTTTGCATGAGATCCATGAATACGGCTGAAGCATTCGTCAACCCAAATGGCATAACTGTGAACTCAAAATGGCCATATCAAGTCCTAAATGTCGTCTTGGGAATGTCAACTTCCCGTACTTCGTGTGCAAGTCTATCTCAGAGTAGACACGAGCCCCACTCAATTGGTTAAAAAGGTCATCTATCCATGGCAATAGGTACTTGTGCTTGATGGTGACCCAGATAGTTCATACAAAGTCTTAGGGTCCCATCCTTATTCTTGGAAAAAAGTATCAAAGCGCCCCAAGGTGAGGTACTTCCTTGTCCAACAACTCTTGCAATTGGACTTTGAGTTGTTGCAACTCTGCTAGGGTTGTCTTATGCGGTGCCATAAAGATAGGGGATACACCAAGTTGTAATTCAATGGAGAATTCAACATCCAGATGTGGAGGCAATCCTGGTAACTCATCTCGAAAAACATCTGCATACTCGTAAACTACCCGAGGTAGACCCAACTCCTGTCTCACCTCATCCTCAAGTGTAAGGCTAGCAAGCCAAACCATTAACTACTTGTGTCAACGAGATTCATATATGGCTTGGCGTAAAGCATTGTGCTTTTCTCCCAAAAACTGAAAACTAATCCCCTCCAAAGTATAGGCAGTTACTCACTTGCGATCATAATCAATAACCACCCGATGTACCCTTAGTCAATCCATCTCGAGGATAACATCAAACTTCGATATGTCCATGAACCTAATGTGCATCATGAGTTGAATACCCAAGATCTATAACTCACAACCCTAACAATTCTTATCAATGAAAACCTTAGCCTGGAATTTCTTATCAATGGCTCCTCTAAGGTCTTTACGTCTAAGCTTAAATCTTTTACCCAAGATGCAAAGATGAATGAATAAGGTGCACCCAAATCAAATAGCACTTGTGCCCATAAGCGAGAGATTAAAAATGTACCCTGAATCACTAGCTGATCCATCGATTTAGTTTGGGGTGCGATGGCGAAGACTCACCCCTAGGTTTGTAAAATCTCTACTAGAAAGCCCTATTCCTAGCCTTGGTCCACACCCTGGCTCATCTGGCCTAAATACAAAGTCTCCACACATGAAGTAGCAGGGGTTTATGCAACACTTTGAAACTAGAACTGATTTTCCTGACCCATGGTGGGATAGGGAGGAACAAAGAATGCCTGTGGGGGCCTTATTGATGACTAGAATTGAGGTATCCTGAAACTTTGTGAGTTCTACCTCGGTGGACAATTCATCTTCAGGGCCTTGATAGCCTCGGCCCTAGCCCTTCGATCCTTGTGAGGTGGATGTCCTTTGTTGTTTCTTCCACGAACATTGATGGCATATGGGACTTAAAATTCTGTAGATGGCTTGAGCTCCTTGGCTCATGTTGGCACTTTCCTGTGCTAATTTAATTGGCATTGCACCCATGGCCTCGATGAAGGCTTGTTGGTCAAAGGCCGATGGTGGTGGTTGGTTTTTCTATCCACCATGATGAAACCATCCTCTAGTTTTCATCTATTCACACAAGATAAAAATAGTGTCATGGACCATTAAAAATGTCACGACATCATAGAATATGTTAAGACAAGGCCATGATGTTGTAAAAAGAACATCTGAGTCAGTTTCAAGTTAAAGTCATCACACACCCTCACTCTTTTTGTCATAAATCATAATACTAATAATTTGGGCTGAAATCTATCTCATTTGAAAGTAGACATCCTAAGCTTTCCAACGATAGTTTATTTGTTTAATTTCGACTTTGGTAGCAAAAGTTATGGTCGTTCGAAATCGGAGGAAAAATTATGTTTGTGGAACAGTGCTAGAACCGGTTCTACCTCTTTGGTACCGGTTCATTGCTAAACAAAGACCTACAACCAATTCTACCACTCTAGTACTAGTTCTTCGATGGCCAGAAGGCCTAGTACTAGTTCTTTGATGGCCAGAAGGCCTAGTACCGATTCTAACTCTCTGGTACAGGTTATTCGATGGCCAAAAGGCCTAGTATCAATTTCAACTCTCAAGTTCTGGTACCACTCAGATAAAATGAAACTCAAAACTTAGAAAATTTCAAAAAACCTACCGATGTGATCAATTCTCATACTTGGTTCATCCTAATTTCATTTGGACCCCACATCCAACCTATTTCGTTTCTAATGAGCTTAATTTTCCTTAAATTACATAAAAATATCTAGGTTTCTAAGTTTATGATTTTCCAATTGTTTTGCACACATCATTACACCATTCCTCATACTCAAACACATACATTTCCCATCACTTAGCCATGACATATAATATGCAATGCACACAGATGCATGGCTTAACCCAATCTACTATCAAGTCCTAAGGTAATCGGGAACTAAGCTCTGATACCAATCCGTGACACCCCAAAATTTGGGGGTCCTTTCTCAACTCATTGATAATCCATCAACCCATAGAATACCCGTAACTATTGTATAACCCGATATCACACCGTTACACCCCCATTTACAGGGATTCATAATTAAACAAAATTAGGGAATAGTCTCCTTTGTATAGGAAAATATGTCCAATACACAACCAGTAGATACAATAACCATATGACCATTCCAAGGTCCAACATCCCAAAGTCTAAGTATTAGATATTAACCATTTATTCACAACCGTTCCTATACAACATCCATTCATTAATAGAATAAATGTCCATACATAAAGTCTCATTACAAGCCTTTAACAAAATACAAGTTTTGTGCTGACAATTATACAAGGCCAAAATGTAATTCTATACAAGGGACTACAAAATCCAAACCACGAGCCGTAACCTGACTCTATCCTCAAAGTGAGCACAAGTGAGGGCTATTAGCGGAAACTCATCTAATACCTGAAAAATGTTCCCACACGGGATGAGCCGAAGCCTAGTAGGGTATCTCCTATAGAGAATTCCTGTCAATCCCAATGCATATGATATGAATGCACATTAACACACCAAACATATATCCTAAGCAATATATATATGAAGCCAAGGATGCCAATCATGAATGATTTTCTAATGAATGCATGTCTAAACTCTGAACCCACTCTAGGATTCCCATGAACAACATTTAATGCAATGCCATGTCATAAACCGGACATTCCAAGCTCCCATCATTGATTCTAATCTTCCAACAACCATTTTATTAATCCTTGTGCCTTCCTAGGGTAGGTAATTTATGGACATCACAACAAGGGGCTACCAAACCTACACAACATTTAAGGGCCTCTCACCTTCGATTTCGAGTATATCGACACACTTTTTTGAAATTTCACCACAGGGCAAGTTAGTGAACCAAGTAACCAGGCCTTGCACCTAAGGGAGAATCTAACTTTTCTTACTATACTAGATACATTTTTCAATGCAATGTTCCATGCGACTCAATTGGACCTTGATCCAAACTTTTTGAGTCCACACATCAACTCACCATGTGGTTATTGACCAACCCTTGCACCCACACACTCACATTCACACTCATTCCAATTCCCATGAATGTAGTGCAACCCGTGCATATGCAATGTAGTGTATATTTGTCATTCCTAATTCATCATAATACTAACTATGACGTGTAAGCATATGACAATATCCCATAAATATCAAAATGTCAATTATATCATGAAGCGTATAATAACATTTCATAACATCACTAGACATGTTATAGTATTTCCAATTCAAATAACACACTTGAACATCCATAGGCATTCTATCAAACATCTTTAAGGCATAAAATCTAAGCACATAACATGGTAATAGATATAACACGTTCATCAAATTACCCAAACATCACACTAGTTACACCAGTGACATGGTAGCTATGTAAATATTCTATATAGTCAAACCCATACCATATACATAATTGAAATTGAGAATAATCCTAAATAAGAGGAAACCCTCACCTCTTGAACTTAATCAAGGAATAAAATCTCCAAGAATGCCCAAGAAAAGTTTCTCCAAGCCCTATATCATTGCACCCTTGATTTCCAAAAAATGTAGAAAATAAGTTTTGTTGGTATTGATGTGTAGGCCTTGTCGAGTAGAATAACTTTAATTCTTGGTTGATGAAGATCTAACGGTTGGATCTTGAGATATGGAGGAAAACAAGAAGAAGAAGTTGAAGAACTTTTGCTTTCTCTTTCTGTTTCGCTATCCAACAAAATTTCAAGGCAAGAATGGGGGGAAAATATGATTTCCCTTTAAATACTCATCTCATATTTGGCCCACAATGCGTCACATGTCTTATTTTGATCGGTTGGAAATCCTAGAGAGCCAATCACTTTGCAACACTTGTCTTGTTTGGATAATTTCCTAAAAATATTTAGATTATTTGAATTGTGGGTCCTGCGTATAACTAAGTTGTTGCGATTAACCCCCAATCGTGCATTTTTATCTTGTTTTATGTGAAAATTTTGACTGTCTAAAAATTTAATAAAATTTGATTGGCTAACCCAATTTTGTGAGACGAATCCAACGTTGAGGTTCATTTCTTCATTTGAGTTATAAAAAAATTCAAAATTTTAACCCATACTCAAATGGCTTCATTACTGTATTACCCCTTTAATTAAGATTTTAATTTTTCTGGATTTTACATTGGTTAATGCCAACAACCCTTTTGATGTGACTAAAGAAGCTGCTGGAAATGCGTTGGGTCCATCAGAAGTTGCTTTTAGTGTTCCTGTTTTGCCCCTAGGGGGTTCTACTTGACACTTTTTCTCTTTACTCTCCTCTGTATTCTTTGAGATATTAATAGAAGACTTTAAGACTTTTGGCTTTGATCTTTTTTTTGGATTTCAATCTTGCACTAACTTTCGATGTGGCCTAAAGAATTTTTAACTGGGTTGGGTTTCCTTGTGGGTATAATCCAAAGGATGAACTTTTGCCTTTCTCTGTTATTTAAAACGACGTGGAGTAGACAACTATGCACTTTCTTAACCGTTCTGCCACCAATTCGAATGAATGTTGTCATTTCAACTTTGCAACGCCTTGAATATTGGTCATGTCATCTCCCAGGTGTAAGTGTCATGTATTTGAATCCATTTAAGAAATAAGAACACTACCCCTATTTAAGCCTTTAGAAATCTATACTACTTATCATTTTTCCATCAAACTTTACCTCCTACTCTTTCTTTGTGGACACTCAATGTTAAGTCAAAACCTTCAAGAGTCGCGCTGCACTATTCATGGAACCTGCCTGGGCTAACTTGCTGGTCCCCAACATCATGACAGTAGCAAACTTGCTAATTTTTCGGAAGCTGTATGGGTTTCATGCTCGGATCCAACTTTAGGTTCTCACACTTGACTCACCATGCAACACGGTGTCCCCTACGTAGGCTTGCTTTTTTAAGCATGCTTTTGAAGCTGATCTCTAATTCCCCTTTTTTCCCTCTGCGAGGGGTATTCTTCAGTTCTTCAACATATGCCTCGTTTGCATCTCCATGAAGGGGTGGGGTATTATTGTTGAGGTAATGGCCGTCTGGCGCTTGGTTGGACTAGGCCATTCTCCAATAATGGAAGAGTGTACCAAGCTCTTCCATTTGGCTCCTAGAGACCATGGATTCTATAAATTCTTTTGAGGAGAAGATATGTCATAACTCATCTCTGAGCTTCCCCATCCCTGTCTTGATTGGGAGGAGAGATGTTTCCTCATTTCAGGGGATGGCTAGGAGTTCGAGGGGGTTGCAGGAGCTAATTCGAGGGTTCCCCTGCTCTAGTATCCTCTTAATAATGTAGACAAGCCTTGTTTCTATTTTTTTTTCTACCATATAATCTTGCCTTGTTGTCCTTTTATAACTCCTGCCTAATTGTATTTCATAGAGGAAAGGCCTCCCTTGAGTCCAAACAGATAAGCAATGATCGTGTCAGGCTGCTGAAAGGGGTCCTAGACCCCTCAGGAGTTTAATCACGCCTGAGAGGCTTGCCTTTTAGGGCCTTGGCCCTTCTATGGGCATTGAGGAGGTGATTCCTTATTATGATGAGGGACTGACTGTCATTTTGAAGAATGATGATGCAAAACCTACTACAGAGCCAGTGGTTATAGCTGCTACCTTAGGGAAACAAAATTGAGAGCATGGGTCTCCTTCAACAAAGAATGATAGAGGAGGACTACCTAATCAACAAGGAAGTGTTAGGGATCTTTCTGGCTACTCTTTTTTTTGTCAAAAACATTGTATTGTAAATTTGCACAACCCTTATCTTATCAAACAAAGACTTTTAGTACAACATTTGTGCTACTACTTCCCCTGTCTTTTGGAAGAATCTTAATCTTGTAAAGGACATTATTTTTCACCTATTACCACTTTATCTTGCTTTTTTGGGACATTGATTTAATCCGAAGTAAGTGAAGGGCTTGAAAGTCCCAATCGGGCTTTTGTTGAGTCAAGTAGACTTAATTTGAGCTGGTTGAGGGCTTATAAGTCTCAATCGAGATTCTAAGTCTGAATCGAGATTCTATTGAGTCAAGTAGACTCAATCCGAGCTAGTTGAAGGCTTGTAAGTCCCAATCGAGCTTCTGTTGATTCAAGTAGACTTAATCCAAGCTAGTTTAGGGCTTTGCAGTTCCAATCAATCTTATGTTGAGTCACGTAGACTCAATCTGAACTATTTGAGGGCTTATAAGTCCCAATTGTGCTTTTGTAGAGTCAAGTTGACTCAATCCATGCTAATTGAAGGCTTGTAAGTCCCACTCAAGCTTATGTTAAGTTAAGTGGATTCAATCAGAGCTATTGAAGGCACGTAAGTCCTATTCTTGCATTTTCACATTATAAAGAAGAAAAAACTTCGTTCTTTATTGTAAACAGTAATATTGCTTCATCCTTGGGAGTAATACAAAAGGATTTCTACTGATAGAAATTTTTTAGGTGTTCTACATTCCAAGGATGTGGTAGCTTTGCTCCTTCCATAGTTTCTAGATGATAAGTTCCAAGTCTTACTATCTTTGTGATGTTGTAGGGTCCTTCCTAGACTTCTCCCAACTTTTCTTCTCCTGGACTCTTCGTGGCTTGGGTAACTTTCCTGAGTACCAGATCATAGAGTTGGAAATGTTTGGGTTTTATCAGGGCATTATAGTACTTGGAAACCTGACTTTGGTGCACTGCCACCCTTATTAGATTCTTCTCTCTTTGCCTCTAGCTAATCGAGGTTATTAGTGAGCAATCGATCATTCCTGAAAAGATCCAACTCTTTTGTTTGATCAATTATCATTCCTATTTATGTTGGAATGACTGCACTTGTGCCAAAGGCTAAAGAGAAAGGTGTTTCCCCTGTTGGCACTCTTACAGTGGTTTTATATGCAAGTTTTTTTGCAGGGAGCTTTGGAATTGTTACAAATTTCTGGCATTTTTCACATCTATGTGCATAGTCCAATGCATCTTTTCTCATGGTGGGCTAAAATTATCCTTGTCTAAGGATCTTCTTTGCCAATGAATGTTCTTTGGAGTGGTTTCCACATACTCCTTCATGAATTTCCTCCATGATATAGGAGGACTTGGTTGGGGGTACACATCTATGATATGGAAGATAGTAGCCCCTCTTGTAGAGTACTTTGTTTAGGATTATGTATCTGTAGTTTTTCAGCTTGCTAGATCTCTTGAGGTAGTAGTCCATGCTGGAGGTATGGCATTATCTTGTCCATCTAGCTTGGCCATTACTAAATTGGGTTGACGTTTATGTAATCAGTGCTAGGCTGCAGCAAGTACTCTGCTGATATAGTTCTAGTAAGGCTATCAGAAAGCGCAGAGGTTGTACGAGCTAAAGAATCTATGTAAGAGTTCAATGATCTTGGAACCTGAATAATCTCAAAGTGTTTGAAAATCTCCTCTGTTGCCATCTTCAAGTAGGTGCTCATTCTTCAGTCTCTAGCTTCATAATCACCTTGAACTTGTCTGACCATAAGTTGTGAGTCACTATCACCTTCAAGCTCTTTACCCCCAACGCTTTGGCAAGTTGGAGCCATGTAATAAGGGCCTCATACTTTGCCTCATTATTCAAAGCCTTGAACTCGAAGCGCAATGGATTCAATTTTTTCCTCAATTGGTGAGATAATAATTATTCCAGTTCTCCTCTTATCGAATTGGACGAACCATCCATGTAAATTTGCTATTCTCCAACCTGTTTGACAATCCAGGAACCACTTGTCTTTTTACAATCATTTAGGGGTACGTACTGAATTTGAAACTCCTCTAGTGCGATGGACCATTTTACTAGGCATCCACACATTTTTGGCTTCTATAGCACTTGGAGCAGGGTGTATCTATAAGCAAAATGATTGGATGTGGCTAGAAATATGGTCTTAACTTCCTGGAGGCAATTACCAGTGCAAAAGAAACCTTCTCTATTGTTAGATATCTTGCTTAAGCTCTTCCCAATGTTTTACTCAAATAGTAGATGGGGTGCTGGATTGTTTCACGCTAGGTTACTAGAACTACGTTGTTTGTTTCCTATGTTACAGCAAGGTACAAGTATAGGGTTTCGTCCTCTACAGGTCTCAGTAAGACTGATGGTTTACTAATGTATTCATAAGTGCTCGAAAGGCATTTTTTCATTCTAGAGTCCACTGAAAGGCTTTCCTAAGGACTTTAAAGAATGGGAGACACTTATCACTGACTTTAGAGATGAACCTATTTAGAGCTACAACTCTCCTAGTAATTATCTAGAATTCTTTAATATTCTTTGAGGATCTCATCTCTACAAGTGCCTTTATCTTCTTTGGGTTTGCCTATATCCCTCTTTGAGTCATCATGAACCCTAAGAATTTCCCAATGGATACCCCCAAAAGCACACTTAGTTGGGTTTAGCTTCATATTATATCTTTTGAGGATATGAAAGGTTCTTCCTAACTGCTCAATATGCCCAATATCTTGGAAGCTTTTGACGAGCATGTCATCGATGTACACCTCCATTGAACAACTGATGAACTCTTAAACATGTGGTTAACTAACCGCTGGTAGGTGGCTCTTGTGTTCTTTAATCCAAATGGCATGATCTTGTAGCAATAGGTCCATTCCTTTGTTACAAAAGGAGACCTTCTCCTGATCTGGTTTGTACATCAAGATATGGTTATATTTTGAGAATAAGTCCATGAAGGATAAGAACTTGTAGCCAATGGTGGTATCGACTAAGATGTTAAACCTCGGTAGTGAGAAGTAGTCTTTGGGCATGCTTTATTCAAATCGGTGAAATCTACACATAGCTGCCACTTTCTATTAGTCTTTTTCACTAGTACCACGTTGGCTAACCACAATGGATAATGTACTTCTCTAATGGATTTAGTTCCCAAGAGCTTCATTTATTCTTCCGTTATTGTGTCATTTCGTTCTAGTGCAAAACTTTGCCACTTTGTCGCATTGGCTTGAAGTTGGGGCTAACATTCAACTTATAGCTGGTTACTATCAAGTAAATCCCAATCATGTCATAATACTTCCAAGTGAAGACATCCCTGTTGGACTTACGGAACTCTATTAATGAGGTCCTCAAGTTCTCCTCCATCATCCTTCCACTAAAAGTAAGCTGCTTAGTAAAATCTATTGAGACTTCAACATTGCTTTATTTTATAACATAACATAATCATTTTAGGTTTGCTAGCGTACTAATTTGTATTAGTTAGTATAGTTTGCAGGTTAAGCTTTAATTTCTATGTTGTAGGCATTTTAGGTGTAAATGTGAAGAATAAACATTGATTTGATGGCAAGAAAAGAGTTGGGATTAAGTTGCTCAAGAAAGGATGAAGTCGAGGACTTGGAGATCAATTTTGGAAAAATAACAGACGTCCTATCGGTAGTAGAACCATGTTCTACCAGTAGAAAAAATCACAGTATTTTGCGCTTTTTTATCAGAGAAATACTACTAGTAGTAGAACTATGTTCTACCGGTAGAAAATGTTATAGTATTTTTGTCAGAGAAGTTCTATTGGATGTTCTATCGATAGCAAAAGTCACTGAAGGAGTTTCTACCAGTAGGTTTTACTATTCTATGGGTAGGTCGGGCCACTAAAAGAGTTTCTAGTTATAGTTGGAGGATGTTCTACCGGTAGGTTGAGGCAAATTTTCACGAGAAACTTAACTAAAAAGCAGATCTTGCCATATCTTTTGGGGATTCTCAACCAATCAAAGAAGGAGATAATTTTGGGATTGATATATGTCAAAGATCTGAAGATTCTCTTTCCAATTAGAATAAATAGAGACCCTTAGGTAAATACAAAGGGTGGCGTAAACGACATTTGAAGTTTTTCCTCTGTTTTGTGTTTTAGAGAATGTTAGGGTTTTCTTGAGAGTTCGTGCTACTATTTCTAAGTTTTTTTCTTTAATTTGTTCTAGCAATCGTACATTCAGCTGTCTTTTGTGTTTAGAGTTTGTTATTTAAATTTAGTTTCTCAATATAAGCAATTACTTTCAAGTCAATGTTTACTTTCATGAATTCAATTATCTTTACTTTAATTTCTTGTATTCTTTACATTACCATGAGTGAATAGTCTTTCCCTGGATAATCTGAAGAAGGATTCCTAACCTATGAATTAGGGTTATACTCTAAACTAGGGTTTTAACATTTGTGCTATTGTTTGATTAAAGTTATGCTTACGAAAACCTACGTGGTTTTCATACTTTCAAACTACCCGTACACAATTGGTTTGGGTATAGGTAATTAGTGGAGTTTTTTGCAACCAGTAAAGCACTAATTCTTTCATGATATGCTATCTCTCAATTACTAATTTTGATTCTTTTTCAAGTGTTTAGTTGAAAATCATCCATCTATACTAGTTTGAATACAAAAATAGATGAGTTATAGATTTAGAGTCGAAATTCTCATTCATATGTGGGATGAATTCTGAAGATTATCTAGTTTTCTAATTATTGAATTTCATTTTTATTAGTGATTAATCTCAAAATTCTCAACGACTTTGGACTTTTTGTTTGAGTTACTACACGATACTTTTTGCTTATGCTTGAGAGCCTCCATCAAAATACCACCCCTTTGGAGGGAAAACATTTTTGGCATCATTTTCGGGGATGCTAACAGTGATCTAATGTGATACAGAGGTATTTAGGTAGGTCTTGTGATTTTCATCACGAGCCCATGTGCATATCTCTATTGTAATTTAATTTTTGCTTTCGTGCAATTTTAATTTTTGTTTTAGGTTTCATAGATTTGCATGTGGGGTAGAGACCAAGTAGATTGACTTCTTAGACTTAGACAGGATTTACTAATAACATTAATCCACCCATTATTATACCAATAGGGGGTAATGGTGGGAATAATCTAGTTATAATTCCGTCTGGTCGGACTATGAAGGAATATGTTCAACTGACATGTTCTTCATCACCATCGTGCATTGAACTTCTAGTACAACCACACCAATTCATTGTTAAGTCGGAGATGTGCCAATTGCTTCCTCATTTTCATGGAATGGAAAGTGAAAATTGATATCTACATCTCAGGGAATTTGTGAAAGTAGTTAGTATATTCCTGAAAGATAAAGTAAAGACTTGGCTAAATTCCTTGAAGCCACAGATGATCTCTACTTCGGATCAGATGCAAAAAAAAGTTTGATTAAATTTTTCTAAGTTCATAAAACTCTACTTTGAAAAAATAGATTCAAAATTTTGTCAAGAAACCAAATGAGCATTTTTATGAATGTTGGGAAAGATTTAAAGAGCTCTTAAATGGCTTTGAACCATGGCAGATGATAACTTTCTTCTACAAGGGAATTACCCCTTTACATCATCAGTTCATCGACATGACGTGCAATGGAGAATTTATGCATAAAGAGCCTGAGGAGGCTCTTGATTATTTTGATTAGTCAACAGAAAGTGCCTAGTCTTGGGACATCTCAGACCTGGGTGAGCGATCAACATCATCAATTGTCCCTTAATCGTCCTGTGGAGGGAAATGCTTGTTGAGAGGTCAAGATGATCTCCTAGACAAGATTCAAGGAAAGTGGAGAGTTTAGAGTTTCAAACGGTCAATGAGGTGACCAATGTTCCCAAGGTTGATGACCCTTGTTCGATTTATGAGTTCATTGAGCACCCTACGAATGACTGCCCAACTATTCCTATGTGTAGGGAAATGCATAAGTAGCTTAATGCATTTAATTAGTAGCCAAATCAGTCATTTTGTCCATACTCCAACACCTACAATCTGGGGTGGCGATACCATCCCAACTTTAGTTAGTGATCCGACAACACTATCTAGCCTCAACAGTATCCTCCTGTCACACATCAGTCATCACCAAATTATGTTGGCCCTTCTTATACTCAACAGGTTCCTTTGCAAGGATCTCCATAGCACAAGTTTGTTTAGAACCCAACACCACCACCACAACCACAAGTTCAAGGTTTTGACCATCAAGGTCAACCCGCAGTACCACCTTACTAACCTCCCCACAAAAGGGGCACTAAAGACTTGTTACAACAATACATTCAGAAACAAAATAACATTAACAATCAAAATTCTCAATCTCTAAATGAAATTAGTTCATAAATCACAAAGATTAACACGACCCTAGGGGCAATGCAACAAGAGAAATGAAAATTCCCTACTTAACCCCAACGGTCAACACATGATTGACACCTCCGAGAATGTTAAATAGTTGCAGTCCATTACTACTTTTAGGAGTGGTAAAGAATTTTATAAGACCAATCGACCCAGGGCCTCTAAGCCTATAGAAAAAGAGACCTCAGGTGATCTTGAGAAAACTAAGTTGCTAGACACTGCTGACTGCATATGCCTTCTAATTTATCTGATACATCTAAAATTCTTTAGATTTTTAATCAGGTGAAAATTAAAATTCCTCTTTTGGATGCAATTAAACAAGTATCATCTTATACTAAGTTTTTGAAGGAATTGTGCATAGTGAAGAGAAAAGTAAATGTGCAAAACAAAGCTTTTCTCACCATGCAGGTAAGCTCCATCCTAAGGACGAACACTCTGCCTAAATTCAAAGACCTCATATATCCTACCATCTCAATCACCATTGGGGACTACCAAGTAGAGCAAGCACTGCTAGATTTGGGTGTGAGTGTGAACCTCCTTCCCTATTCCTTATATGTACAGCTCGGATTCAGAGAATTGAAGCTGACATCCATCACACTCCAGCTTGCCGACAAAAGTATAAAGATGCCATGAGGAATAGTGGAGGATGTTTAAGTCCAAGTGGAAAAATTTTACTTTCTAGTTGATTTCATTGTTCTTGATACTTGCCCTATTGTTAATCTGTCTGTTTAGATCCTACTATTTTGGGATGACCATTCCTTGCAACATCTAATGCCTAAATCAATTGCATGAATGAATTTATGAAGCTGACTTTTGGGAATATGACCTTGGAGCTAAACATTTTCAATATTGGAATGTAGCATGTGGATGTGGAGCGGTACATTAGATGAATCTAATTGACACCACCATGGAGCAACAGGAAGAGGTTTCAGTTGGAAGATACCTGGAGATCCTGTCTGAGGAAATAACTATTCAAGAAGAAGAAGCTTTTGCTCTAGGTTCATGGGAGCCTATGTTTGAAGAATTACAACCCATGGAGAATCATGCTCTGCAATCAACTGTTCAACCACCTAAGCATGATTTGAAGCCACATCCATGTACTTTGACATATGCTTATTTGGGGAGTGAAGATATTTTTCCAGTGATGATTAGTTCATCCTTGCTACTTGAGCAAGAATCAAGGGTGCTACAACTTTCGAAAGCCCATAGGGGAGCCATTGGGTGGACCATAGCAGATTTAAAGGGGATCAGTAATCTCATATGTACCCATAAGATCTACCTAGAAGAAGGTGTGAAGCCTTCTCATCAACCACAATAGAGATTGAATCACATAATGAAATACATTATCTGAGCTAAAGTTCTAAAGTTGCTTGATGTAGGAATCATCTTCCCTCTTGCCGATAGCAAGTAGGTGAGTCTTACAAAAGTAGTTCCGAGGAAGTCAGGAGTCACTGTGGCTGCTAATGAGAAGAATGAGTTGATTTCAATAAGAGTGGAGGGTTTGCATCGATTATAGAAAGCTGAATTTGTGTACTAGAAAATACCATTTTCCATTGCCATTCCTTGACCAAGTCTTGGGGCATGAGTTCTACTACTTTTTAGATGCATATTCGGGCTATAATCAGATTAAGATAGCCCTTGAAGATCAAGAAAAAACAACTTTCACGTGTCCCTTTGGAATGTTTTCCTACAGAAGGATTTCATTCAGCATTTGCAATGCTTCGGGCATGTTTTAGAGGTGCATGATGGGATTTTAGCGACATGTTAGAGAAGGTTGTCGAGGTTTTTATGTACGATTTCTCTGTGTTTGGGGATTCATTTGAGGGTTGCTTGAAAAATTTGGAGTTGGTACTGTATAGGTGTAAAGATAAAGGATTGGTGCTTAACTGGAAAAATTGTCATTTTATAGTGACTTAGTGGATAGTCTTTGGTCACATTGTGTCAAAGAATGGGATAGAGGAAGATAAGGATAAGGTTGAGTTGATTTCTAATCTCTCTACTCCCAAGGCTGTTAAAGATGTCCAATCGTTTATTGGTCATGTTGGGTTTTACTAGTAATTCATAAAGGGTTTTAGTGCCTTGGCATGACCTTTCTATCATCTTTTGGCCAAGGATATCCTTTTAAGTGGACAACTAATTGTGAGACATCTTTTAAAGGCCTAGAGAACATGGTCATTTAACTTCCAATCATTCAACCATCCAATTGGAAACTTCCTTTCGAGCTCATATGCAACGCAAGTGATTACGCGGTTGGCGCAATGTTAGGCCAACGGCAGGACAAGAAACCCCATGTCTTCTACTGCGCTAGCAAGACCTTGAATGAAGCTTAAATGAACTACACTACCACTAAAAAGGAATTGCTAGCAGTAGTTTTTGCACTTGATAAATTTAGGTTATACACTATAGGATCACCTATTATTTTTTACACTGACCATGCTGCTTCGAAGTATTTAATGACTAAGCAGGATGCAATACCAAGGTTGATTAGGTGGATTCTTCTCCTTAAATAATTTCACATTATTATCAAGGACAAGAAATGAGTCAAAAACATGGTGGTTGATCATTTTTTGAGTCTTATGACTAAAGACATAGATGTTCACATCCCTATTCTTGAATTTTTTCCTGATGAGCAATTATTTATTTTGAATACAATTGTGCCATGGTAATATGAAGTTTGTGATTTATCTTCTTACAAGGTAGCTACCAAGTCAGTGGAGTTGAAAGGACAAGAAAAGATTCTAGGTTGAGGTAAAGCAATACTATTTTGACAATCCTTACTTGTTCAAATATTGCCCCGACCATGATGAAGAGATGTGTCCCGATGAAGAGTAGAAGGATGTGATTGCTTTTTTTCCATTCAGAAGCTTGTGGAAGCCACTTCTCATCCAATAAGACATCAGTGAAGATCTTACAATATGGTTTTTATTAGCCTTCTTTGTTTAAAGACAATTTTATGTTTTGAAAGAAGTGAAATAGATGCCAACGATTAGAAGGTGTGACCCATAGGAATATGATGCCTCTTGCCCCCATTCTTGTGATTGAAATTTTTGACTGTTGGGGCATTGATTTTATGGGTCCTTTTCCTACGTCTTTTGGATATGCTTACATTCTTTTGGTAGTTGACTATATGTTTAAATGGGTAGATGCTATCCTAATTAGAATCAATTATCACAAGGTTGTGATTAAGTTTTTGAAGGAACATATTATGTCTAAGTTTGGGATGCCTAGGGCAATAATCAGTGATGGTGGGTTACACTTTTGTAATAGGCCGTTTGCAAATCTTATGCATAAATATGGTATAACACATAAAGTGTCCCTAGTTTACCACCCATGGACTAATGACAAAGCTGAATTGGCTAATAAGAAGATAAAGCACATTATGGAAAAGACAGTTAATCTTGATATGAATGATTGGTCACTTAGGTTGACTGATGCTCTATAGGCTTATAGGACTGTTTTTAAGACGCCATTAGGTATGTCTCCTTATAGGCTAGTTTATGGAAGAGCTTGACATTTGCCTGTAGAGATGGAGCACAAAGCATATTGGTCCATAAAAACTTTTAACTTTAATTTGAAACTAGCTAATAACAATAAGAAATTGGACTTGAATGAACTTGAAGATATGAGAGGAGATGCATATGAAAGTGCTCGAATTTATAAGGAGAAGGTAAAAATTTTTAATGATAAATCTATTTTGAGAAAAACTTTGAACATGGACAGAAAGTGCTTTTGTATAATTCTAAACTTCATCTTTTCCCAGGTAGGCTATGCTCGAGATGGACAGGTCCCTTTGTAGTTACTACACTTTTCTCTCATTGAGGAAAAGAGCTTGAGAACCCAAAGAATGGGGCAAACATTTAAATTCAATGGCCAATGTGTGAAGCCATTCTTGAATGGTTTTCCCTTAGAGGAGTCTATTGATCTGGTTTACCAGGATCTTTCAGCTAAGTCATTTTTTTTCCTACATGCTTTGTTGTATATTAGTTCTTGCTTTTGTTACTTTACTTTTATTTTAAGTTTTGTAGTTTGAATTCCTTTTGGAGCATCTATCTAATTAATTCTCTTGCATATAGTTATTTTTGTTGCATTGAGGACAATGCATAATTCAAGTTGGGGGTGAGGTTTTACACCGCTATTTTATTTATTTTATTATTTTTGTGTTTTTTTTTTTTTTTGTGTGTGTTTTGTTTATATGTTGCTCCTAAAAAATTAAGAAATGAAAAAAAATTCTGTTTTAGCTATTTTGAAAGAATGATACTCAAGTTGAATTCCTTGAGAACTTTGATATGTATAGAGTAATTTGAGTTGATTACACATGGACTATTGGATGGAATTTAGTATATACTTAAGTATTATGCATTATTGTCATAAAAAACTCAAATTTTATGCACCATGATCCTCTAGTTCTTGGGATTTGTTGAAATGGGTTATTGTCTTTCAAAGATTGACATACATAGTGAAGACATAAATATGACCTTTTGAGGTTAAAGCGTACCATTTTGGAGGGTTATATGACAATTACTCAAGAAATAGTTCTTTCATCACTCCTATCAATAGTCTCATTATGTTTGATTTGGTTAGATTATGCGGAATAATTAGTTGATTGTATCTCTGTAAATTAAAATTTTGTCATTGTTCTAGGAAAATTATTATAAGCCATCTATTGGATGAATTTTAGCATTAACCTGTTCTTTCTAAAAAAAAAATTCCCTTAACGCAGCTGAAAAGAATAAGTGGAAGAATCAGTAGAAGAAGTTTGAAAAAAGAAAAGCCAAAGGCTTTGAAAAAAAGAATAGCCAATGGTTTTGAAAAAAATGGCAAAGAAAGAAAAGAGGATGAAGTGAAAATAACGAGAAATGTTCAAAACGAGGAGTCAAGGATTAAAAAAGAAAGTGAAAAGTATCTTGGGAGAACTATTTTTGATTTGTTAATCCTTCATTTCTTTTACCGTTACCCATAGCCCAATTATAACCATAATAAAGTCCTAATTGATTTTGAGAATAATGGTGAATTGAAGTACTTTATTGGATAGATAGATACATCAATGGTGTCATTCTTATTGCCTTAGCATTCTTTCATGAGATTATGATAAGATTGATTCATTTCTTAATTCTATTCATTGTAAGAAATATATGGGATATATTTGTTCTGCTAACATAAATTCTGCCCACATATACCTTGAGTGAAACAATCATGATAGTCGGAGAGATCTATTCTGAGTGGAATCCAGAAGAGTTGGTGTCAAAGCTAGGTTTAGATAGCTTAAAAGAGATGAAAATGTGGTTTGATAAATTTCTTGAACTAGTTGACGTGACACACACACGAGTTGTTGATGATAATATGTGTGAATACTTTTGCATATCGTTTAGGCCTTGAAATAGCTATGTGTGATTGAGCTTAAATCCTATTGACATATTGTTGTTTTTGTTGAATTTGATGAAGTGAAGCAATTGGAATAGCTAAAATAGAGAATTTTGTAGGTATCTTTTTTGAAAACCCTCATGAGACAAAACTCGTCCACTAGGGTTCACCTAAGGGTTTAAAGGCTTATTACATAGGCTAAATGCAATCATGATTGCCTTGGAACATGGTCAATTTTTGCTTAGTTTTTAGGTTGTGCTTTAAATTCCAAGGCACGAAATTTTGGATATTAATTGAGTCAAGTTTTATTTCCTAATTTTTAGGAATTAGGCATGAAATTAGATCATTGGATTCTTGATTAGGAATTAGTCAAGTTTAGGTTTTATTTCATAAAGAAGAAGAAAATTTGAAAAAATTGAAAAAAAAATGAAGAAATTGGAAATTTTTTAGATATTCTAGTGTTCTATCAGTAGGTGTTGGAATTGTAAGTTGTTCTATTGGTTGAATTTGGGACAGTGGGAAGTTCTATCGGTAGATCATGCATTACCTACCAGTAGATGATAGATTTGAGGTGTTAAAACAAAGGGTGTTTTGGAAATTTTAAGGGTTTTCTAATTCTAACTTTTCCTTGTCACTATAAAAATCGCTCTTTCTTGCTAGAAAACATAAGAGACTCTTCCCACAATGCTTGGGCAACAAGTAATCTTGTTATTACAGAGTTTTTTTCTATGAAATTCGTGGATTAATGGCTTCAAAGAAAATTTTGTTCCAATTTAGTTCTTCCTCTGAATTTTATGGATCTTATCTACTGGCCTGGATCCTTTTGGTGGTCACAGTTTCTATGGCCATAGTGAAGATGGCTAGGACGAGATTGGGGCTAGATACCTCAACTAACGCCCAAAAGCTACTTTGTCAAATAAGGCATCTACGATGGAGAAAGGGCAGAAGAAGAGGATAGAGTCAAATTCTGAGGAAGACAAAGATGATGAATCATTTCTCAAGAAAGATTGGCCTACAGACCTTGAAAAGAAACAGGAGTGGTGTTTGAATATTTTGGTGTGGTCTATCATCACCAAGGCTTATCTAATGAAAAAGGAAAAAGAAGAAGATACTAAGTCTGAGGATACTCAATCAAAAGGAGAGGATCCAGTTGTAGGTACCAATCTTGTGAATGTAGTTATCCTCTCTGATTCAGATGATGATGAGAATGCAGCTGAGGAAAGTGGTGATGTTGTTGCCTGATGTTTTCTTTTTGTTTTAGTTTCAAGTTTTTAGGAATTGTCGGAGTCTAAGTAGAAGAACTTGTAGGAGTTTAGGATTTAAGAGTTAGGAATTTTGTATAGCCTAAATAGAAGAATCTCTAGGGCTAAGCTATATTTTCTTTGAGTCAATGTAAGTGAAATGAATAAATAAAATCAATGGAACACACCTTTGGATTATGTGCCTTGTGTGTGTGTTTTTTTTAATTTATGCTTTATGATTTGATTATGAGGCTATTCTCTTGCCTTGGATGTGTTGATTTTTGTTCAGTTAGTTTCGTAGTTTAATGTTTGCTAGGGACTAGCAGAGCTAAGTTGGGGAGTGTGTTAGGACTTAGACATTGCATTATTTTATTTCTTAACATAATCATTTTAGGTTTGCTAGTGTACTAATTCGTATTATTTAGTATAGTTTGTGTGTTAAGTTTTAATTTATATGTGGTAGGTATTTTAGGTGTAAATGTGAAGAATAAACATTAATTTAATGGAAAGAAAAGAGTTGGAATTAAGTTGCTCGAGAAAGGATGATGCTAAGTATCAATTTTGGAAAAATAATAGAAGTTCTACTGGTAGTAGAACCATGTTCTACCAGTAGAAAAACTCACAGCACTTTGCCCTTATTTTTTCAGAGAAGTACTACTAGTTAGAACTATGTTCTACCGATAGAAAATGTTACAGTACTTTTGTCATAGAAGTTATACCAGATGTTCTTCTGGTAGTAAAACCCCCAATACTTTTATAAGTTTCATCAGATAGATGTTGTACTGGTAAGTTTTACTGTTCTACTGGTAGGTTGGGCCACTGAAGGAGTTTATACCAGAAGTTGGTGATGTTCTACTGGTAGGTTGAGGCAGATTTTCACGTGAAACTTGACTAAAGAGTAGATCTTGCCATATCTTTTGGGATTCTCAACCAATCAAAAAAGGAAATAATTTTGGAATTGATATATGTCAAAGATCTAAAGATTCTCTTTCCAAGCAGGATAAATAGAAAACCTTTGGGGAAAACAAAGGGGACGTAGACAAAGTTTGAAGTTTTATAAAGTTTTTCCTCTACTTTATTGTTTTATAAAATGTTAGGATTTTCTTAAGAGTTTATGCTACTAGTTCTAAGTTTTGTTCTTCCATTTGCTCTAGGAATGTTGCATTCAGTTGTCTATAATTTTAGAGTTTGTTATTTAAATATAGTTTCTCAATAAAACTTTCAAGTCAATTTCTACTCTCACGAATTCAATTGTGTTTACTTTATTTTTGTGTGTTCTTTACATTATCATGAGTGAGTAGTCTTTCTCTGGATAATCTAAAGAAAGATTCCCAACCTATGAATTATGGTTACACTATAAACTAGGATTTTGAAGTTTATGTGATTGCTTGATTAGTGTTATGCTTATTGATTAAGAGAAAATTTAATCTCAACTAAGGGAAAGATCTGAGTTGGCATTACCTTTGAAAATGCAACCATTAACTAACATGTTAAGGAAAAAGAAAAGCTGGAGGAATAATGAGCTTAGATAATCAGCTTTCCCCAACCTGGTGGGATGAGAAAACTAGAAGGATGGTGAAACTTATCCCTAATTTTAAAATAGGAACTTTATTTTCCAAAGACTCGTTCAAATGAAAGGATTCATTTAAATATTGTGAAAAAGATAAGACAACCAAGGGATAAGGATAAGATAATATCCTTGGCAAGCCGCATCTGTGTGATCAAACAACCAGCACAATTAGGACTCTGGATGGCTATCCCAACAAAGGATAAAGTCCACATAAGCTAAGATTTCTCAATTGAAAGGAGATCAGGTAAATTCAAACTACCAGGAATGCCTAGAGTCCACTCTCCCTGGAACACCTATCAAAATACTATAAAAGGGGATCTCTGGGGTATGACCCAAGTAAGCACACTGATCTCAGTTCAATTGTTGCACCTTAATTTTCCAAATACTGACTTGAGCGTTGAAGAGTCGACCCCCAGAGCACCCTTCCTATCTTCGACTTTCTTTTCAGGTACCATAACTGCCAAAAACCTCACCCAAAGCTCGAGAGAAGGTGTAGCCAGACCCAGATCAACTGCAAACAGCTTTCAGAATGGTTGGACAAATTTTTTACTCCAACAGTTTGACGTCAATGATGAGAAACAATTTAACAACCTAAGACGCTGTTGCATATTGATCAACTACATGCATAGACACTGTTGCAACTACCCAAGACAATCAAAGAGTTACAGAGATTAACTGGCATGACAGCGACTCTCAACAGATTCATATCTGGCTCATCAAATAAATGCAGGGAAAGGAGTATAGAATCAAGAATATGGGGAAGCATTTGATATGCAAAAGGAATACCTAGCCATTCTTCCCCTACTGGTCATGCAAGTGTTGGGGGAACGTCTTTTATTATATCTGGTTGTGTCTGATCAAGTGATGAGTGGAACGTTGATGAAGAACTCTGAAAAAATAGTGAATCCAATATACTATGTCAGTAAAACACTCCTCGATGCAAAAAAAAAAAGGTACATTCCACTTGATAAATTGGTGTTGGCACTACTAACTCAGCCAGAAAGTCACGACAATACCTCCAAGCACACACGATCATAATGTTAATTGATCAGCCACTTAAAGCTATTTTCAGAAAGGCAGACTTGTCAAGAAGGGTGTTCAGATGGGTTGCAAAACTTGTCAAATACAACATCATCTTCGAGCCTCGAACGATAATCAAGGAGCAGATGGTGGCAAATTTTCTTGTTGAATTCTCTCCTAGGAATAATATAGCTCACTCTGAGCTCTCAGAGAATATGGACACTACTAGGATGAATGCCTCAAACTCATAAAATAGCTAGGAACTATTCGTTGATAGATCTTCAAATTAGAAAGGTGCAAGCATCTGCATAATACTGAAAGTCCTGGAAGGGGATATCCTAGAAAAGGCTGTGAGGCTTAGTTTCTAGGCCTCGAATAATATGGTCGAGGACGAGGTCATCCTGGCTGGTGTAAGGCTTGCAACAGACATGAATGTAGAAAGTTTCTAGAGTTATTGGGACTCCCAATTGGTTGTAAACTAGATATTGGTGAATATTTGGCTAAAGATGAATGAATGCAGGCTTACCATGACTTTGCCAGGAAAGAGCTCGATAGCATTACTAAATATTCTATTATGCAAATTGTGAGAGCTAGAAACTCATATGCCGACGCCCTAGCCGCCTTGGTATCTATAGTAGGAGAAAAAACGACCCGAACCATAAGGGTAGAATGCCAGGATCAACCAGGCAAAGAATTGCACATGCCTATTGAATCATTATCAACCGAGTTGGAATCTAGTTGGATGGACCCGATCATGATTTATCTCAAGAATGGACAACAACTTAAAAATAAAAAGGACACACCCAAATTACATCTAAAAGTAGCGAGATTTTGGTTATCCGTGAACTAGGACTTGTATCGCCGCTCAGTAATAGGTTTGTACCTCCATTGTGTACACCCAAATAAGGTTTAGGATTTTTTTTTTGAAATTCATGAGGGAAGTTGTGGTGCCCATACGGGGGGAAGGTTGTTGGCTCACCGAGCACTTTGTCAAGGGTATTGGTGGCCTTACATGCACAAAGGTGTGCAATAATACCTGAGACGCAGTGAGAAATGCCAAAATTTTCCCCCCATACCAAGACAGCCAACACGAAACTTGTTGCCTCTCATGAGCAATTGGCCCTTTGCACAATGTGGGCTAGACATTGTGAGGCCAATGTCCCAAGCACTTGGGAATAAAAAGTAACACTTGGTAGGAACCGATTACTTCACCAAATGAGTAAAGGCAGAACCCTTGGCCAATATGCATGACTCTGACATGAAAAAAATTGTTTGCAAAAACATCATACTAAGGTTTAGTATACCACAATGGCTCTGATCTCAGACAACGACACCCAATTTCAAAGTAGGCTCTTCAAGTCATTTTGAGAATATTATAGGATACGAAAGCACTATTCTACACCTGCCTACCTGCAAAATGATTCTCGACAGAATAAAGAAAAATTTGAATAATGTCAAGGGGAGATAGGTGGAGGAATTGCCTAGCGTACTATGGACGTATCGAACCACACCACACCACGTTGTGCAATCAGGGAAACTCTTTGTGCGCTAGCCTATGGCATGGAAACTATAATACCCATAAAAATTGCCTACAATCAGGATTGAACTTAGCAAACAGTGGGGAGAATGACACTAACATCAACAGAAATTTGGATCTAATGGAAGAAAAATGAGAAGCAGCAGCCATCAATCTCATTGCCTATCACAATTGATGTCTCAAGCTCACAATAAAAAGGTTCACCCTCGCAGTTTTACCCTTGGGGACCTAGTATTGAGGAAGGTTATGGGTTCAACAAAGGATCCAACACATGGGAGGCTCGGGCAAACTAGGAAGGACTCTACAAAGTCATTCAAATTGACGGAAATGGGTCTTACGAGCTTGAATCCTTGGAAGGAAAATGACTTCCTCAACCCTAGAACATGGCTAATCTGCAAAAGTTCTATTTTTAAAGTACCTTCAAAAAATAGAACTCTGAAGTGCCTTTGAAAAACAAGAATGCCCCTTGTGAAATGTTAATTAGCACAATACTTTCTTGTAATACAACATTTCTTGATTAATAAACAACAATTAGATTGGTTTGAAAAAGGCCTTTGTAAAACCTCCTTTAATTAATTGATCCTCTGTAAGGAAAAAAAAAGATAAGCCTTGGAAAGTTCCAAGCAAAACTCATCCTATTGCTATGGCAGGGAGACAAAAATTCCTGATAAAGTTAGAAGCCTAAATAAAGTGCAGTCATCTGATCAGAACTAGGCCTGAGGCTAGGCATGACAGTGTAAGCCAATTAGGTAGAGTTCTGTGTTCGATCGAATTGGTGGGTCGGTGCAAAGGTCAAATAGTTCGGCAAAGGCCAGAATTTTTTGCTAAAAAAGATAAGTATTTAAAGGTCTCTAGCAGTTGGCCAGAGACCAAACTCTAAAAAGAAAGGCCGAGTAGTTTGCTAAAGGCCATAATCTTTTGCTAGAAAAGATAAATGTTTAAAGGCCCTAGAACTTGGTCAGGGACCAAACTCTGCAAAGAAAGGCTGAGTAATTTGCTAAAGGCCAGAATCTTCTACTAGAAAATATAAGTGTTGAAAGGTCCCTAGCAGTTGGCTAAGGACCAAACTTTAGAAAAAAAAGGCCGAGCAGTTTGCTAAGGGCCACCATCTTTCGTAAAAAAAAAAAAAAATTCAAGTGTTTAAGGACCCTAGCAATTGGCTAAGGATCGACCTCTTAAAAGAAAGGCCGAAGCAATTTGCTAAAGGCCAACTCCTTTTGAGTAATAAAATTGCCTGAAGGACCCTACAAACAGTAAACCAAGGACCGACCTCTTAGATGAAAGGTTGAGTTGTCCTAGGAATTCATATGGAAGTCCAAAATAGAGCTTTTCATATATAATAAGAGATTTGTTTAAAAACAGAAAGAAAATGCATGGATAAACTAAAAAAATACAATATTGCTGAGTTAAATATTAGAAGTAGTAGATGGTGGTGCAGAACTAGTAGTGACATAGCGGGAAAATAACTCGGAGGATGAAGGCACATTAGCAGCTCACAATGCAACATCCCAGCCTTTCTACCCTCAAGTGAAGGAATTTGCGGAGCTAGCTCGCCTTCTATGTTCAAAAGATCATCTTCTCGCTCCTTAGACCTATCTTTGAATGACTTATATTTCTCGAGAAGGGTGGCATGATCATTTTGAGTTTGAGAAAGCTCTGTAGTAGCAACTAACTTAGAGGCTTTCCAATCATTCACCCGAGTAGTAAGCCTTTCATTCTCTTCGGTCAGGTCAATCATTTGTGCATGAAGAACTAGCATGGCATTGTAGAGTTTGGCATATTCAGTGCTCACAGTCTCTTTTTTGTCTAAAAGTGTCATGCGATTATATATGGCCTACTTTATTGCCTTATCCTTCTTGAGAATTATGGCACCAACTTCATGAACCTTTTGAAGACCCTTGGTTTGGGGGAAAAATAAGAAGTATACAAAGTTAAGGAAATAATGCAAATAGCTTAAAGTAAGAAGTAAGGCAAAAAAAAGTAGACCAAAACCATCTGCTGGATTGCTTGTCGAGTTATTTCACCATTGGACATCCTTTCATTTGTAGCCAATCACTGGGAAGAATCACCTCTCGGGTAATCCCAACTGCCACGTTCACGTCCTCTGTGCCAAGTCGCAAACATTGATCTTTTTCCCTTTTGCCTTTAAGCAGGTGAAAAGATGGGATTGTCTGCTAAAGAATCACTGAAGGAGTAGATTCTAACACTCTTAGTCTTTTAGAGGCACCATCCTCACCAAAAACCAAGGTTACATCCTATCTAGAAGACTTGGTAGGGGAAGAAGTAACGACTATAATAGATTTAGGGATCATAGATTGAGAAGGGGACAGGATAAGACTAGGTCATCTCGAGTACCCACTTGGACAAGGTCACTCCGATCATCAGAAATAATCACCTGCTTGGGATCGGTTTGATTTTTCTGAGCAGTTTCATAAGAAAGAAAGGTGGCTGGAGTTGATGTAAGAGCATGCTCGATGGTATCAACAATTGTCATGAAGTCAAGGAAGTTCCTCATCGTCCTATTCCTTTCGCCAATACCTAGGACAGATTTCTTGCAAGACCAAGGAGTTTGAGCTCGAGCAACCTATAGAGCTTCATGATCATTGGTAAGAGTAGTGGTGGGGAATTCAGGAACAACAATTAATGAGGTATAGGTCAGAGTATAGCCTAATAACACGTGAGCGACTCGACAAAAGAGGTAGTGATTGAAGGACCATACCCTCTTCAAGCCCTCCATCTTCACAGAGCTCTCCAGAATATTCCCTTTGACAGTTCACCTAAGAAAAAACCTCATGCAAAGAGAATGTGGAATAGTGAATAAAAAGAAAAAAGAAAGTGAAAGGACAACCAAGGACATATCTTTAGTTACGTAGTGAGCCTTCTTTGTAGGGAAATCTATAAGAAGGGCTCTCTCCAACTTTGTATTCCCAATTCCCAGAAACAAAGAACACGTCATTTTTGTGACCCTTGTTTGAATCTGGCAAATGTGTCACAAGGTAGCGATCCTTCCTTTTGACTGTGAGATAATAGTTGTCCTCTGCTAGCTTGATGATGTAGCATTAGCATATCTCTTACAAACTCAAATTCAAGCAATGAGGCTACTCAATGTTGCTACCCCCATCACTATTCTAAAAAGGTTATGGTAACATTGGACGGGACAAAGTTTCAGAAAAGAGAAAACCCATAGGAGGAGTGGGTGAAGTGGGAATCGCACGCCACCCTTAATGATGGCAGGAGTGTAGATAAGAATGGACTCCCTTGTCCCAATGAGGGGTTTGTGGGCACCAGCAACATAGACTTTGACGTCATCATGGATGTTATACTTAGCTCTAAAGGCTGGAATCTATAAAAATATAAGAGGATCCATTTGTAAAAAGATAAGTAAAATTCTAGCAATGGAGTAGAAAGCATAGAAAATCAGTTCAAAAAATAAGGGTGAACAAAGAAATGCTTAAGAACTCCTTTTTAAAGGAGGTGAACAAGCGCCAAAGGAAGGGACGTTTGAACACCAAAGGACAAGGCATGAAATGGAAAGTGCAATGTTAGACTAAGATAAGAGGGATGTATGGCTCAAGAAGTCAAGTAATCATCAATGGTGGTATATGAAACGACCGCCAACTACACGTCATATGACGTACGTTTCCTAGGGGTAAGTGAAGGGGCATGATATTATGACCACGTGTCTTAGCATAATGATGCACGCACATGACAGGATCACATGCGCATTTAAGATATTGACAGTTCAAGACAAGACCGAGCTAGCTGAGTACGGGTCAAGAATAAAGGACCTTCTATTAGACATGCTCGGCTTAGTAAACATGCTCGGTTGATTAGGTAGAGCTTGATTAAAGTTAGAACAGCTCAGGTAGTATAAAGATTTGCCTAGTTAACTAGGTTGACAATCGTTGTTGAATAGCTCGGTCCAAGTTAAGAAAATTACCAATCATTCAAAAAATTGAGTGGATAGAATAAGGAAGTTGCTAAAGTTATAGCAAATCATCAGCAATAAATCCCGAAGAATTATCTAATTACTGAACGTTGGATAGATTTCGGTGAAGTGTAGTTGAAAGTCCTGTGTAATGGGGGTGTACCAACTTACCTTACAAGGAAAAAGAACCCCAATGGAGGAGGCCAAGGAATCTATAAAAGGGGACTTAGGAGGTTCGAGAAAGGTATGAAATATTTTCCCTACAACTTCCTTCATCTCTATCCTATACTAACTTAAGCATCGAATTTGATTTGTCCACTCTGATCCTAGTCAATTAGTTTGTTTTGCTGGGGGAATTGGGCAACATACACGTAATTCATCCATAATTGAATCACATCGTAAGTGTAAATCTTTTGACCGCTTACATATACTAAGAGTAAATATTTGGTGTAAGGCTGATATTACCTCATCGTTGACATGTGTATTATCAACAAATAATAAAGCACTAAATATGATTTGTAAATCTCACTATTCTAATATGGTAATTATTAAATGAGGTGGTGATTGAAAATTATTAAAAGAGTGGAACCCACTAAATGTACATAATATTCTATAACTAATTGTTCATATCACCTTACGTTAATGACGTGACGTTACCGTTACATTAAATATTTGTGTAAATTTCATTCAGACTCCATGACATTTCATTTTATTACACTGATATCTCCTAATATTTTAAAAAATACACTAAGACCCCTCTGACATTTAAATATTTCTATCAACTAGACCCTTTAAAATTGATGGACATTAAGGAGACTACTGGTTAAAGTTGATGTTAGGGTAAATTACACTCAAACTACTGAGATTTGATAAAATGACAAGAGGACCCTTGACATTTCTAAAATTGCATGACGAACCCCTGAGATTTAAAAATCAAGACACAAGCACCCCTTCCGTTTTCTAGTTGTTAGTCTGACTAATAGAAAATAGTGACGTCAGAGAACAAAATTTATGTAATTCCAAAATTACCCCCTTTATAACATGCTCAACATATTTAAGATAATCTTGTCCACAAATTATCATAATTTACAATTTTAACAACGTTAATCATGCAATTATAAAAAATAGTCAAAGATTAACATTAAACCATCACATTTCGATTAAAATCAATCAAAAATTATTATTAACTAGGATAATTAGTTCCACCATCACCACATAATTCTGTTCCTAACACTACAACCCCACCTCCACCATCATAGAACTGTTCACCGCCTTCACCTCCTCACCATCCACCACCACCCTTCACCTCACTCTGCTACCTTGATCATCTCTCTCTATTTTATAGCAACTCCTTTATGTGGTTTTTGGCTAATTTGAGAGAGAAAGTGGCTAATTCAAGGGTGTCAACTCACCTATTCAGATGGGTTTTGTAGATCTAGAGAGAAAGGTGATTGAATCTTTAGATTTGGGGCTATTCAACCAGACACGCACAGTCTTAGGTGGGCGAGAAGAAGGTGATTGGTATTGGAGGGTTAGGAGTGTTGGTGATGGCGGTGGTGATAACTAGGGTTGGGAGGGAGGGGCAGGGTACTATGTGTGTGTATGAGAGAAACACACACACACACACACAAGGGGTTGAGGGTGGTGTGTTTGGAGAGGTGGTGGTGATGGTGGCAGTTGGGTTGAGGGAACTGGGTGCAGTGGAGTTTATTGCGGGGAAAGGGTGGGGGCTTGGGGGTATCTCTGTGTGTGTGAGAGAGAGAGAGAGAGAGGAAGAGAGAGAATGGGAAGAAGGGTGGTGGAGAACATGAAGGGTACATTCAAACCTCCACAAAACTCATGATTTGGACATTTTTAATTGTAGTTTTCAGAATTAGTTACTACTGCAATCAAGATTGTTAATCTAATCCTTTGTATAACCGAAGTCCTTTCGACTAAATTAATAAAGAAATTCTTTTATATTAGTTTCTTGTACTGTGTGATTATCCAATAAAATTCATCCAAGGAAGTCCTTAAACAAGGCACTTAAACCCATCATAAACAATCGCTATTGATCGAGTCTCCTCTATCAATAATTAAGAACAAATTTTTTGTGCAACACACAAAAAAAATTGATTTATTTTACTCTTGTGTCATTGGTCGGAGCGTGGAGTTGGTCATGGGATAGGTCTTGTGTTTGTGGAGCGAGTTGTGGGTCATGGGTCGAGTCGGGTGTATTAATTTTTGTATTTTTATTGTACTAATATGTGAGTATTTTTTTAATGTATTAGTGCGTGTGTGTGTATGTGTGCATTTTTTAGTATATTAGTATATTTATTTAATTTTATTATTTATATTATTTAATAAAAAGATAAATACTCAACCCAATGTGTACCGATTTATAATTCATATTAATCCACTTAATTATTAATATATGTATCTAACTCATTTATTTATGAATGGATTGGGAGGATTAATAGGTAATGAATTAAAATTGCCACCTCTAGTTTGAATGAATGATTTTCTTGACAATTATTGAACTTGGTTCATGGAATCGTTGTTTGGATTTGGGCATAGGTAAAAGATTTGTATTTGAGTTTGGGATGTATTTGTGTTTGATTTAATTTACTCAGCAAGCGAAGGACAAAAAAGTCTTATTAAAAATGTCACTGCCTCCAAACAAAAGGGGTCTTAGTGTATTTTTTAAATGTGAGGGCCATCCATGTAATATAGCCAAATGTCGGAGGATATGAGTAAAATTTATCCTAAATATTTTCTTGTATATCTACATCTAGATCACCCCGTAGGAATCATTGATGCCCTCGAATACACTGTAGTCATGACCCAAAAAGGATATCTTGAATCTCTCTTATATTCATAACGAGTGACGTGATTACCGAGAGAATTAGAGGAAAAGCATATTGGATGGATCTGTCATACCTTGTTCTTCAAGCCTCTCAGGTTTTTTTTTTTTTTTTTTTTTTGGGGGGGGGGTGGGGTTGGGGAGGGGTTCTGCATTGAGCCCTTTGGAATCAAGCAAATATTCAAGATATTAGCATAACTCAAGACTTATGTGACTTTCATAGAAGTGTAATTTTACGAAATTCAAATGAAATTCAAAAAATTATAACTCAGATACATATCATCTCTTGTATGAATGGGTTCTATTAATTTTTTCTAAGAGTTGGTATGCATTTGAGTTATTATTTTTGAATTTTATTTGATTTGTGTAATATTTTCCTTGACAGAAACCTACGATCTACGACAGCCATGCATGTCCAAGGTCATGATACCTACATGGTCATGATATCTAGATAACTTTTGTGATGCAAGAACAGAAAAGTCCAGTCAGGATGAATGTTTCAATGCAAGAACAGAGAAGTCCATACATGTCCATAGTTAAAGCGAGTGTTGTTATGATGACCAAATATTTTTGCCAAATTTTATTTTTAAAGTGAGATTGGAACAATTCAAATTAATGTGCCACATTAGCATCTAATCATTGAAGTTGTTAACTATTACGCTAAAAAGCTATTGTTTTGAGGTCTAATTATGGAATTTATATCCACCCTAATCTTACAAGAGCACCTATTATATCCACCCTAATCTTACAAGAGCACCTATCCCAGAATTTAGGAAGACCAATTATGTCTTAATCATATTTTTCATGTCCAATGACATGATGTTAGACCATGTTAGTCTTTCCTCAATAATAAACATTTTAGGTCATTCAAAGCCGCAAATTAAAGACCAATTATGTTTTAATATCATTTATCACGAATAATGATGTGATGGTAGACTTTATTAGCCTTTCTTTAATAATTTGATAATAAATATTTAGGCCATTTAAAGTCACAAAATTAAAGACTAATTATGTGTGAATAACATTTTTCACCCACAATTGAGGTGATGGTAGAGTTTGTTAGCCTTTCCTCAGTAAGGTCAACATTTTGGCCATTCAAAAGTCACAAAATTTCAAGACCGAAGAAGCCTTCTCTCACTTCCTTTATGGCTACACCAACAAGGTGTCTAAGTTTCTTGATCTTCCTCCTAATATCTGCCAAACTCTTGGCCTTAGATCAAGATGGCACCAAGTTCATCTACCATGGCTTTCGTGAATCTAAACTGTATCTTGATGGGCAAGCAGTAATCCATCCCAATGGCCTATTGCAGCTAACCAACACTACCCAGCAACATACTGGCCATGCTTTCTTCCAAATTCCTGTGAAGTTTAACAAGTCTTCCTTATCTGGGTCAGCTCAGTCTCTTTCATTTTCCACCTATTTTATCTTTGCCATTGTTCCTACACTGAGAAAACCTAAAGGCAACGGCTTTGCCTTCACCATCTCACCATCTCTGAGCTTCACCAAGGGAGGCATGACAGACCAGTTTTTGGGCGTTTTCAATACTTCAAACAACGGCCATGCCTCAAACCATGTGCTTGCAGTTGAGTTTGATACTCTGCAGAGCCCAGAGTTTGAAGATATAAATAGCAATCATGTGGGAATTGATGTGGACAGCCTAAAATCAGTTGTAGCTGCTCCGGGGTCATATTTTCACAATATAGATGGGATCAACAAGAGCTTGGAACTTACGAGTAAAACCCCAACGCAGGTTTGGATAGACTATGATGGAGTGGAAAAGATTATTGTCGTTACCTTAGCTCCCATCAGAATCGCGAAAACAAATCAACCTCTCTTGTCGGCGTCCATTGATCTTTCTCCAGTTTTCTTGGAGGCTATGTATGTTGGTTTCTCTGCATCGACAGGAGCAGTGTCAGTAAGCAACCACTACACCCTGGGGTGGAGCTTCAACAAAGCTTCCTTAAGTTCCCCGACCCAGAAAATCAAAAAAAAATTACAGCGAGATGTTGGATTCTCGACCTCGACAGTACTGGTTGTGCTGATCATCACTATGGCTGGGATTGCTTACATACAAAGGAGAAGAAAGTATGCAGAAATACTCGAGGATTGGGAATTGGAATATGGACCTCAGAGGTTCTCCTACATGGATCTCTACAAAGCAACCAATGGGTTCAACCACAAAAAGGTTCTTGGAGTTGGAGGTTTTGGACAGGTTTATAGAGGGGTACTTCCTTCTTCCAATGCCCAAGTTGCAGTGAAGAGAGTCTCCCATAACTCAACACAAGGGATGAAGGAATTTGTGGCTGAAAATACCAGCTTGGGAAGGCTCAGGCACAGGCACTTGGTGGACCTTCTCGGCTATTGCCGGAGAAAGGGAGAGCTTCTGTTGGTCTATGATTATATGCCCCATGGAAGTCTTGACAAGTTTTTACACAGTAATGAGACTCCAAGCCTTAATTGGGCACAACGCTATCGAATCATTAGGGGGATGGCATCTGGCCTTCTGTATCTACATGAAGAGTGGGAAAAAGTTGTTCTTCGCAGAGATGTCAAGGCCAGTAATGTCCTTGTGGATGCCCATTTTAATGGACAGCTCGGAGACTTTGGGCTTGCTAGATTGTATGATCATGGTGAAAATCCTAAAAAAACCCATGTGGTTGGAACTTTTGGTTATATAGCACCAGAGCTTGTTAGAACTGGCAAGGCAACTACTAGCACATATATCTTTGCTTTCGAAGCATTTATGTTGAAAGTGGCTTGCGAAAAAAGGCCGTACAAGAATTGACTAATGATATCATGTTTTTTAATAACGGTAACAGATGATGTAACGATATCAGTAACGGTGTAATGGACACGAAATATAACAGACATTACGTAATAGTAATGGAAATCGAAGTTGTGTATGGACAAAAAATAAAATTTTCTATATATTTGGGTTAAAATAAAATAAATCCAGTTTTTTTGTAATTTATAATAATTGTTTATTATATTAATCATTTTGGTATGCTAAATTGCTTAATTAATCCAAATTTATGACAAATGAAAAAAAAAATAATCCAAGCAATTAATATCTATTTATTTGAAAATTGTATTTAGGAAATAATCAAAATAACTGGTAGCTTTAGATCATTGGAATAAAATAAAAATGTTTTGTAATTGTCAATAAAAATTATTAGCCGTTAATTTGTACGAGAAGGGCCGACCACCTACAAAATTTTGAATTCACTCCTTCGCATTATTAAATAACATGACACTTGTCATTTATTCATTCACTAAATTTTTTGATAATGCATCAACAACCATTCATTGGATAGGTTGTAGAAGAAAATTATTCACTTGATTTTTGCCTTTCCCACAAGCCATGACAGCCTTCCCTTTCTCAACCCAGTCGGCTTCTTTATACTCCGGTCATCTCTTCCGGCTAGAAAACTTCATGGCCGAACAGTAGAAGCTAAAAAATAGGCCGTTACAGCAGCATAACGGACTGTAACGCTCCCGTAACGCCCGTTACATCCCGTTACGGTGCAGTAACAGCCATTAGAGGTGTGAAAATTTTTCACCCGTTATGATAGTGTAATGGGATCGGAGTTTGACGTTACCGTTATGCACCGTAACGGCCGATTTTCAAAACCATGGATGATATGGTTCTGGTTCAGTGGGTAATGGAGAAATGGAAAGGAGGAACAATCCTTGAGGTAAGTGATCCGAGATTGTGAGGTGACTTTGTGGTGGAAGAAATGGAGTTGGTTTTGAAGTTGGGTCTGCTTTGCTCGCACTATAATCCGATGGGTAGGCCTAGCATGAGACAAGTGATGAGGCATTTGGATGGGGATGCTAAGCTGCCCGAAGGAGTTCACATGGTTGCATTATTTGGGGATGAAGTTTCAAATGAATTTGCAGTGACATTCCCTTCACCATCATTGACGAATATTTCTGTTAATACCTTGTCTGGTATTGAGTCACTCCTTGACGAGGGACGTTGAGACTAATAAGTTTTATGGATAATTCCATGTATTTTGGTGGCAACTTTTGATAGTCATGTTTTGTGATTTTATTTGATTAGACGTTCTAGTTTTAATTGTGCAGAAAATAGATATAGTCCTCGGATTTTTTCTTACAGTATTGTTCTTATTGGAGTATTTCCCCTATGATTTTTTTCTACAATCATTTATATATACTAGTGATAACCCATGTCCGAAGGCACGATGAAACATAAAATTTGAACCATAAAAAATCAATCTCATTATATTAAATAATAATTTTTTTTCTTTCATTTCTTTGATTACATCATTCAAAATTTATTTTTATATATTATTTTCTTAAAAATATTAGCAAAATTTTCTCAAAATACGTAATTCGATCAAATTTTCTTAACATATGTATATTACCGTATATGAATAATGTCTGAAATAAATATTATATTAAACTATAAATTAATCAAATATTAAATGACTGAACACCTGATAGAAAAGAATAATGTGATGATTTTGAAAGAAAAATGTATAGGACATAAAATGATTGAATACGTGATAGAAAAATGTGTTTTATTATATAGATAGATAGATAGTAATATTTCTTTGTTTATTTGATTACATCATTTAAAATTATTTTTTTTCTTATTATTTAATTAAAAATTGCATTAAAATTTTCTCAAAATTTATAACCCGACAAATGTTTCGCAATATGGGTACACCATCATTTTTGGACAAAGTATAAAATAAATATTGTGTTAAACTACAAATTAATAAAATATTAAATGATTGAACATGTGTTAAAATTGGGTGATGTGATAGATTTGGGAGGAAAATATGTATGGATAAAATTCAACTTGTGAGCTATATATATATATTAGTTATTGCCCGTGCCTAAGGGCACTATGTTACTTATAAAATTTCAACATACAAAGGTAGGAAGTTTGAATAATTTCAACACATAGCGATTAGATTAGTTTTAAACATTTTTTGTTGGTACAATTGGTATCTACTTTTTTGAACTGGTCACTTATTTTTTGTTTTAATTGCTGATTAACTTGGGTTTTGAATTTTTTTAAATTTTTTGATAACTATAGGTTTTCATACAATAGTGATTTATTTTTGGTATGAATAATAACTTGATGATTTTATTTATGAATTATAAAGACAATTTAAACTTAATTGATTGATAAGAAGAAAGAAGTAAACATCAACCATCGATACTAAGATACGTGATAAGAAGATCTACTTACAGTGTACTTTAGGTATGAATCATTTTGTAATAAGAGGGAAGAAAAATTATATAGTAAGTATATAATGGTTTTTAATGAAATATTATACCAAAGGTTTTGAAAAAATCGATATACTAATTAACTTACATGTCCAAAAATGGTGACATTATCCATTTGGGTATTGACTTTTGTGTTGTAGTGACGGTGTGTATGCGGTTATTGAGGTCAAATGTTAAACTGTCAAACTTTGAAGAAGAAGCACTAAATTTAGAGATATTATATATTTTATATGTGTTTAATAAAAATATTTTTAATTTTATGCAAAGTTTTATCGTAAAATTTGAAATTAAACAAAATCAACCTAAATCAAGGTACAAACAATATACTTTTAACATATAACATTTAACAATAATCAGTTAATGACAATACATTCACAACTAAACCACACGAACATTAAAAATTAAAAACAATAAACTATTGTCAAAACATATACCACTAAACTAAACCAAAAAAATTATCAACGATAAACAATAATGGGTACCAACGAGAGTACTTCCGGAGGTTAGATCATTATCAATACAATTTGGATGGAAGAGAGTGGATGGTCGAAGTGGTTAAGTCCAGTGGGTCTCCAGATTATATCGTGTGTCGCTAAAGAAGTTCTATCCATTGTTGGAGTCTGCATAGAGAGATGAGAGACTGAGGAAGATGACAATGATTTTTGAAAAACTAAGAGAGGTGAGACGGTTAATAGGAGAAAGAGAAAGAGTTTGGACTGTGTGTTAAAGAAAATGGGTAGCATGTGGGTGTAGTTAAATTGTCTGGGATTCAGGGGCGAAGCCACCCTTGGACCAGGGTGGGCATGTGCCCCCCTCAAATTTTTTTTTTTTGATATTAGATATATATTTTTTAAAATAAAATTTAGACATATTTAATTGTGTCCACCTTATTATTGTATTATAGTGATATAGATTAAGATAGACGACTATTTAAATAATAATTAATTTTTAAATAATGTTATTGAAACTAATACATTATGATATTAAATCTAATAGTGAGTCCCTACATTTAATAACGTCTACAATCCATCCAATGGTCACAAACCATTGAATTCCTACCAATTATATTTTGATTTTTCTTTTGTCAAGTTATAAAATTAAATTTCGAATTAGATGCAATTCCTATTATTCTTAAATTTTTAGACACAGACATGTCCGAATAATTTTTAGACATATCGCATTCATTTTTCTAAATTGTAGGATTATTTTATTATTGTACAGAAATGAGCGTCATAATATAATAAATTACAGGATAATAAATGAAAGACTGTTATTACCATTTTGTATATAGAAAAAAAATATTTATTGATGTCATTGATTTGTAATTCTTTTAAATGATAAAAAATAATCAAATTTAATTGTAAAATGATAATAATTAGTCTCATACGAAGTTTTAATTAATTTACTTTTATCTTTTGTTTGTTCATTCCATGCAAATCGTTTTTTAACCTTTTATGTTTAATGAATTTTTACACATAATTATAGTAAATATGAATTTATGAACTTCTATGGTCAATTGAAAAAAAAATAAAAAATGCTATTTAGATCTAATTTGATGACATAATTCAATGCACTCTTATGATTGAAAGTAGATTTCATATAATATTGAATTTTACAACTAAAATAACAGTTACATTGAATTAAGTCATTGGTAACATTGATAAAAAAATAATTAAAATTTATTAATGTGTTCACCCTAAAGTATTTTTCTAGTTCTGCCCCTGGTGGGATTTTATTTTTGTGTGGGATGTGTTGTAAGCCATTGGATTAAGTTTGATGAATTTAGATGAAATTTAGATCATTTAATTTAAAATGAATTTAATCTGAGTTATTATTGTGTTTTTTCAAATTTAAGATAAAGAAGTATAAGAGATAGGAGAGTAGAGTTTTACGATAAGAGGCTTTTTCATGGGCGGAAAAAGAAATTCAGGACTAACTGTAGACTGTTAGATTAAAATTTTGAGATGATCTGAACAGTCTTTTATGTTAGGATTACATTTTCCGTTGGATGTGTTTATATTTTGTCTTAAAATAATATGAACCTCTCTTTTTGTCTTTTAAATTTAACCTTCGTTCTACTTTATTATATAGATACTCGGATGGATCCCTTATAACCTGTTTTTTTGCTTTTTTTTTTTTCTTTCTTGGAGGTCTGCTGTGGGGCCTCTCGTGGGAATCACGTAAATCAGCAAAATACTATCCTGACTTGTGTCTGAATAGAAACCTCAGTGTAAGGGCAGTCATATAAGTCCATGGCCATAATATGTAGATTTCTTTTGTGTTGCCGTATCCTAGAGGCTTTTTTTGGGAGCCAAGCAGATAACTCAGATACTATTATGAATTATGTCTATCCTCGGTGTAACGGCAGTCATATAAGTCCATGGCCATAACATGCAGATTTCTTTTGTGTTGCCGTATCCTAGAGGCATCTTTTTGGAACCAAGCAGATAACTCAGATACCATTATGAATTATTCCTTTTTCTTTATAAGGTGATCAAAGATAAGCCCAGTCAAGTTGAACATTCTCATAGAAATCCAGGTGAGTGTTGGCAAATTCTGCTTAGAGACAACACATTAAAATGATTCAAAACTGACAATAACTTAATAGGTTAAGTTTAACTAGTTTTCGATACAAACTCAGGTTGATAAAATGAATAATAAGTGTGACTGTTTATTATCAAATATGAATAGCCGAATTTGATACGATAAAATATTTAATTAGTATTGTATGAATAAAATGTCTGAATTTTATTATTTTTATAACATATTTACAGTAGTTATACCAAATGAGAATTTTATTTCTATTTTTGCTATTATATAGACTTAAATAGATTTTAAACCTATGAAAAAATATGGGTTGTGGTTTAGTTGAGAAATAATCCAATCTTAGTATTAGACTTTTAATTTAAGAAATATAAGGATCAACTCGAACAAGACATTCTAAAAATTAAATGATCAAGCTTGCATCAGAACATTTGACATAATTACTTGAATGAGCTGAATTAAAATTAATTAATAGTCGATATGAATAGAAAAGAATTAGATTCGTGACGAGCCTAGATTTAGATCAGGCATGAGCCCAGTTCATGGGTTAAGTCCAAACCATCAAAAGGCAAACCAAGTTTAGCATATGGATTTAGTCCAGTCCAAAGCTCAAGAGTCTAGGAAGATCAATGCACGTGGGGAGTAAACATTGGAATAGCTATTACTCAAAGATAGCATCTATCCTTAATAGTAGTTGTCCTCTCTGAAAGACTACTAGCATGACCTTCATGTCACCACCTTAGCAAAGGCTTTGTGCCCATAAATTATAAGTCATCTACACATGAGAAAATGGCATCTCACTCATAGCTCTCTCTCACACAGAGACACATCACCTCACCTTGAGCTTATTTGTGCTCCCTCCCTCTCTCCCACCTACTATTTTATCAATAAAATCATTCGACTACCGTTGCCGCCTTCAAAAGTGGAATAAGTCACTCTGAACGAACCACTCTATATCTATGTATTGTCTATGTTAATTTCATCTTTATATTTACTGCATTTATTACCTATATTAATTACTCAATAGGTGGTGCATAAATTCACTTTTGTGCATTATCAGTTTGGTGCCGTCTATGGGAAACAATTTCATTCTCTCATTATAGTCTTCCTACCTCCAATTGCAATCACAACTGGATTAATGAACCACCAAGCAAAAGAAGACCCACCACACCATGACAAGGATGCACCTCCACCGACAAAAAGTAGACACGAGAAAATTCTACTTTTTCACTAATTTGTGTTTAAAACTCAAATTTAGTGAAAAGTAAGCATTTTTTAGGAAAATTTGGTGCCCAAATCGCCTTTGGCTATTTGACACTTGTAGATCTAAAAAAAATATCCGAATTCAAAAAAAAATTGCCTCAAATGGACAAACCAATCGCAAAGTTATACCCCCTCAAAGTTTTTTCGTTTCTTTACGCTTTTCTAATACTCCACCCAGCACCAATGCCAGTGACTAGCATCTCAACACTAACAACAAAGTTTGCGCATGCCAGCCATTGTATCGCTAGAGCATCCTGGCGTCGCCTAGATTACTGCTACAAGGCGTCGCCCAAACTACTACACCATGGGTGTCGCCTACATCCCAGTGCCCAGCAAGGGTGTCACCCAGCACCTAGCGCCCTTTCTTAGCCACCTCTTGTGCACAGGCGTCGCCTTGCCTCGACTGCCTGCTAGCGCCACTACCTTTGGGCGTCACCCTACCTCTACTTCCTGATCTCACCTCTGCCTACGAGGGCGTCGCCCAGACTATCCTGGTGTCCTTGCCCAGGCCTCCCAAGTGTCGCTCATACCTCGTCCAAGCCTCCTTGGTGTCGCATAGACGCATCCCTTGGCATTGCCCAAGCCCCCTAGGCATTGCTCCGACAACCACCCAGACCAACCCTGGCATCATTTGGGGTCTCCATACTGCCCAAGCGTCCCCTAGCGTAGCCCAGCTTGCTCATTTCGTTGGTGTCGCCTCAATGCTCTTAGGGCATCTTCCATCGATTCCCTAAGCTATCCTTTCTAAGTAGAAATCGATCGAGATTTTTTGGAACTATGAGTCATAGGCATTTTTCCTAGTGCCTGGCGCCCATACCCACCAACGCCTGGCGTTGTGCCCAATGGTGCCCATGCACTTGCTCTCTCTGCTAGCCCTTGCTCTCTCTGCTAACATCACTATCCATGCTCGTGATGCCTCCATCATCCTGGGACTTGCCTCTCTTCTCATTCGTTGCGGCTTCCACCATGGAGCTCTTATTCAAGGACTTCCCCTGGCCTCCATACTCTAGCCTCCAAAGGAATGGTATTTGGGTAAAGAATATGGGGTGGCTTAGGGCCTATATATATACTGACCTTTCTGGCTATAAGAATGATACACTCACCTTCTCGTCTGCCTCCTCGCCTACCCCATTTCCTAGGTGCAACGCCTATGTGCCTAGCTCATCTAGCAGTGCCTTTTGTGACCGGCGTCACCCTCCTGATGCATCAAGTGGCCTCGTCTCCTGCGCTCAACGCCCATGCACCGGCGATTCTATGCTACCAATGCCCTCTCACGAGAGTCGCCAAACTCTCGGCCTCACTTTGCCTCTACTCTCAAGTAGACTATGTCTCTAGCTTAGCTGTTCTCAAGAGAGTTGCCAAAAAGTTCGGTCTCACCCTGCCTCTACTTTTGGCGATTCTCATAAGAGCCGCTAAGCTGGAGACATAGGCTGCTTACGTGAGGGCAGATGCAAAGTAAGGCCGAGCTTTTGGAGGCTCTCACAAGAGTTGCTAAAATTTTGGCATCACTCTCTCTCTACTCTCATGTAGGCAGACTATGTCTCCAACTTAGCGGCTCTCATGAGAGTTGTCGAAAGATCGGTCTTACTCTGCCTCTGCCCTCACGCATGCAGCCTATGTCTCCAACTTAGCGGCTCTCACTAGAATTGCCAAAAATTTGGCCTCACTTTGCCTCTACTCTCAAGAAGACTATGTCTCTAACTTAGCGGCTCTTATGAGAGTTGTCTAAAGCTCGGCCTAATTCCTACCCCTACTCTTGAGTAGCCTTAGTTTCCAAAAACTCGGCCTTAAGATGTGCACAACCTTGATTACTACTCAGCAGCCTGGCGCATTCGCCTCTCTTCTACCAAAGCTCCCGACACCTCATCGAGTTTGAGCGTCCCCAAAAGCACCAAAGAGCCACAACCATCTGCGAGTATCCAAAAGCAAGGGTGTCAGTGTGGCCAAAATATACAAAAGACAAGGGTCCATAGAAAATAGGGGTACCATAACAAAGCCCTCCATCGTGGTATCATGTCACTCGCAAGAGCCGACCTCTCTAATATCCGAGATTGTCACAAACCTCCAAAGATGCTCCTCGATCGAATTCACATCCTGCATGATGGGCACCGAGCCATTGTTGGAAGTAGGACAATGACGTAGAGCTCCAGTCTTAGTCTCTAAAATAGTTTGCACACCATCAGACCCCCGCCTTATGAAAATAATGGAGTCATTAGAACTCATCTAGAAAGCACTGAGGGCGTCAGGCTCATTTAAGAATATTCAAGAAATCAAGATATGGCTCAAATAATAACCAAAGATGACCTAAAATCATATCTCAAGAACTCTTGGCAACACATTCCCTATGCAAATAATTCAAAGTCAAGCAACTCCTCACAATATTGGTGATAACCGAAACAAAATCATGAGACTATTCAAATGAATTAGCAAAATAAAATTACTCTTTTGAATAAATGTAAAGAACCCTTCAAGAAGATTGGATCAAAACTCACCAAGGTTTTTATGCATCTCCATTATTTATCTCAAGTTCTCAAGGTAAAATACCAAATAAATTTCAAACTTGTTACAATTTAAAGTGCACAAATTACAATTTTTTATAAAAACATGATATGAGATATAAAAATATAGAATGAATTTCTATGTGATACTTAAGCAGCTGTAAATTTAAAGCATGGCAAATAATTCTCATATTATGATGTCAACAAAATACTAAAAAGACACTATTCATTAATACTACAATGTGTTAACGAACTACATACCAAAAATGTAAAACGATCAAGTTATAGACTCAACTACCAACCACTGGTTTTGATCACAAAAGAGAAAAAACTAAAGACCCCCTAGGTCTTAGTAAAAGCATATCACAAAAGACTGGGGGCCATAGAAGAGATCCTAGGAGCTCTAAAAAGATGGACTAGGGTGGTCCCGGGAACTCTGACTCATGCCCCTAAAAATATGCCTCGTGCCTAGGCAATTGGGCCCTCATTTGCTTCCTCTCCTTCTTTGCCTCTCTCTGACCCCTCAATATAGCAAACTAGCAACTCTCTATCAGTCCTAGGGTCAGTAGCCTCATCAACAGGCTCATCAGAATCCTCCTCCAGATTGAGATACTGATCCATCTACTCCTCCACTGACAACTGCAGGCTGATCTCTCTTCGCCCTTGTCACACTCCGGTGTTTCAACTGCCCTTGTCACACTTCAGTGTTTTAGCTGTGAGCTAGAGTTTAGGACCATGACCTTCTTGGTCCGCTCCATATTGGCTGCAGGTACCACACCTACATACAAACACAATGTCGTGGCCAATCCCACAAAAGGGAGAGATCCCTTCTTTTCATCTAGGACCCCTTCATCATCCCCTCAAAATCAAAGTGGGAGGTCAATGGACCGCCCAGTGCCCATAGCATAAAAGAATCTAGCTTTTCTAGGTAGATGTATTTGTTCCTCATCAAATGCATCATATTAATTACTAAAATCAAGTTCAGTATCTTATATTTAGCAGTTAGATCTCCTTGTTGTAGAAATTTATCCTTCTCCACCCAATTAAACTTAAGTTACCCAACAACTCTCTTGCTACCAAATCCCCAGTATAAGTCTAAGGGTAATCAGGATTGGTCACCCTACACTGGTCCATCCTACCCACATGAGCAATCACTTTAGGATCCACCCAAATCAACCTCCCCCTAACAAATGCACGAAAACTCCCATCCCCACCATCATCAGCATTACTATAGGACTTTCTCACCAACACTTTCACCCCGAGCCTAACATACCCCGAGCCTAACATGCCCCATAAATCCATCCTAACCTCTCGAACAAATAATTGAACTAACACTCTACCAAAATCGGTGCTCATCAAAAGTCTTATCCTTGCCTTCTCGAGCACCTTGTGTAGAAGTCCTAGCTCTCTTCGATGTAGGTACACTTGGTGATGTGAGTTTAAAATTTTGAGGTAAGCTTGAAAAAGGTGCTTGAAGGCCTCATTTAAAAGTTCTAAAACACGCGTCCAAAAGCGTGTTTTGATCAGTTCGGACACAAGACGCAACAGCCTATTAATGAGCATTTAAGGTAGATGCATCCGGACACGTGTTGCCAATCTTGAAACGTTTGGGTTTCCAATCCAGATGTGTGAAGTTGTCTGTCCAAACGCACTCAAAAGAATGGTGTCCACACGTTTTGACACTTAGAAAAATTTTATGAATCTTATAATTGTTGCTTCTGGACCCGCAATCAAATTCGTCCGGATGCATCTAGCAGAATAGAAAAGTTTTGGACACATCCAAAAATTTTAACACTGAAACATTTTGATTCTGGACTTGGAAAAATTTGCTATGACTCAAGAAACACAAACAAACCAAAACTTTTACTACTACCTAAAAATTACTACATCCTAGACACTTAAAAATCAATCAAACAAACAAACAAAATTAAAACATTGATGCAAACACATATGAAATTTATGATCAATCCTAGAATTTCAAAAATAATAATAATTACAACATAGGTTTGGGAAGGATACATACTAGAAGCAACTTTGCATCAACCTAAAAAATTTCAGACTCAATGAATGTTTTTTTTTTTTTAAAAGCAACAATATACAACAATTGGCTTGAGTTTACAATGATTATTCATAGTGGGGATACATCAACCAGATTGATTCCACTTCCACTACTCCCCCTTCCAAAAACGATTTTAAACATTGGCCATTAACCTTAAAAATAGTCTCATTCTCAGAGTTTTCAATTTATAACTCCCCATAACAAAAAATTCTTTAACAATAAAGGGGTCAGTCCATCTAGATCTAAACTTACCTGGAAATAAGTGCAGTCTAGAATTATACAAAAAAACTTTTTGTGAAGTTTCAAAAGTTTTTCTCAAAATATTTTTATCATGAAAAACCTTCATCCATTCTTTGCTAATTCTAGAGCTATCATAAGCTTCATTCCGGATCTCATCAATCTCATTCAGCTATAACTTCTATAAGGAGCTAGCTTTGCCAAGACTAAAATTAAACATCTTAATGGTCCAATAAGCTTTATACTCCAATTCCACAGGTAAATGCCAAGATTTCTCATAAATCAATCGAGATGGAGACATGTCAATCGGGGTTTTATAAGTAGTGTAGTAAGCCCATAACACATTAGTTAGTCTTAATGACCAATCTTTATAGTCCGGCTTTTCAACATTATGAATAACATCATATTTTTCATTAAAGCTATGAATGGTCTGCTACAAAAATGCAATCCCCATCATTTATGATGACCCAAGGTATACCAAATTTGGAAAAAAAAATGTTTTCCTTCAAAAATTTTAAAACAATGTTATTGTAACACCCCAAACCATATCCATAATAATACTCATAACAAAGCACTATTAACCTTCATAGGTACTAATTGATACAATCTCCAAATAATAAGTAAACTTTGATACTATTTCCATAAACATAACGAGTGTTTGCTATCAAGCTCAATGGACAAATTATTCACAATTACAATATGATTACTCAATTATAAACTTGTTACATTTCACACATATACATCAAGCTCACTACAATTTACATGTTTCAACACTTAGAATGGAAACCCTAAAAAATTAGCAAATTTGTTTGCTATCAAGCTCAACAAAATAAGAAACTATTCACAGCTATGATACGATGACTCAATTATAAATTTGTTACATTTCACATAATTTTACATAATTGTGCAATATCAAAATAGTTCATTTCCTACCTAAGTTACAGAATAGAAAGCATTGATAAAAATTAGTTAAGTTTCAAAACAGTAATATGATCACAACATCAGGTGATGCTTTCAAACTTTTGATATAGGTAAGGGTCTACCATTGGACACTTAGAATGCATCAACAATTTACATGTCTCAACAACATTATACAACACTTAGAATGGAAACCCTGAAATTGGCAGTTCAAACTTACATGAACTTTCCCGTCACCTGCTAATCTGAAAAAGGGGAAATATTGTAGGGTGAACATCAATGCTTGGTAGAGTAATTCAATTCCAAAGCATGCGAGTTTGAAATTAACATAATTTTACATGATTGGACAATATCAAAATAGTTCATTTCATACATAAGTAATAGAACATAAAACATTGATAAAAAAAAAAGTTAGGTTTGAAAACAGTAATACGATCACAAAATCAATATAGTGTCACACTGGTGAGCAAATATTCTATCAGACCACTCAAGGCCAAAACAAACATAACCTATTAGGGGACTTCCACCCCAAGCAAGATATGCTCTGAATCAATTTGGTACACAAGTTCGAAGACCAATAAGGTCACCCAGGCATTTACTAACTCAATGAGAAACCCTTTATGACCTAAATCTAGAATGTAAACCCTCTGTCTCTCGAAATGTGTGCACTTACATTTCATTAAAAATGATCTTGGAGTTCCAATAATTTCCAATGATATAATAAATATAAACAATACTAACATTAGTGCGCATGACACTCAACAATTCCAAACCGGATTCGGATTCCAAAACAAAATTTATAACACCCAATCATATATTTTAAAACATGTTAAAGAATCATAAATAACATATGGAATAATTTTAAACTTGTTTGAAAAGCATTACTTGATTCAAAATCGAGAAACCCTACCAATTGTAGAACACATCTTGAAACTACAAAAAATGAAACGATGTAATTTAAAAGTGATGTAAAATTGGTTTGGTCAAAATCCCTCAAAAAGTAGGTCAAATTGACCCCTGAGGAAAAATAGATATTTCACACCACATATAGTTTTGGGAATCAAAATAAACTCAAATTTTACCGAGACCTCCGTATAGATGATACAAAACTTTTGGGACCAACCAGAGGTCATTTGGACACCGAATGCAGCCACATACACTATCAGAGTGTCGAGTGGTCCGATGTATCAGGACAACAAATCTTGTACTGGTTCATCACACTCCAAAGGCCCTGGTACTGCTTCAACCTCTCACAAATCACCCATTGTACTGGTACAAGCCTCTTTGTATTGGTTCATCCATTGTTTTATTACTCCCTGTAACTCCACTCCAACACCAACACAGCCTACCATACACCACCAAACCTTACCTTGACCTTCTAGGAACACCTCAAGCAATAAAACCATCTAAAACATCCCCAAACTCAAGATCCATTTCATAAAAAACCATACTCATATAAAATTTTAAACCATAAAACTTGCATCTACACTACTCTAAAGCTAAAACTAAGAGCATCTCCAATGAAGATCCTTACTCTTACCCTAATTTGAGTAAAAAAAGGGGTAAAAACTTGATATGAAATGGGTGTTTTCAATGGATAAACCCTTTTTAAGACCCAAATATTTTTTAAAAATTCACAGCTTATCCCAAAAGTTGTTTCCTTTAATTTTTGCCTCCAAAAATTTTTTTACTCCTTTTTCTCTTCTTCTTTTCCTCCAAAACCTCTTTCCCCCTCAATTTTTCACTCCCTCCAAATCTCATTCCCTCCTTATTTTTTCCTACTATTTTGACTATTCCCTCCAAATTTTTGTCAATATTTCCTACAAATAACCTATGTCATTCACATAAATTTTCATCATGCTTAACAGAAATGAATCAATTCAAAAGTTCTTTGCTCACTTCCTTTTCAACTTCCTCTTCCTCCTCTTCTTCATCCGATGACAAGGAAATAGCTTCTAATGTGGCTCTTTATGAGACAAACAATGTCATAATGACGAAAATATTCAAAGAAAGTAGAACAACCAAAGTAACACGGTGGTTATGTTATTGGCTAAAAATACATTCGTCAGGAAAGTGAAAAAGGTCATGATCTACTATTTGCTGATTATTTTGCTGAAAATCCATTTAATCCACTTTCAACATTCTGAAGGCGCTTTCGAATGTGACGCGATCTGTTTATGCGCATTCTTAATGCTATTAAAGCACACAATCCTTATTTTATTCAAAAAGAGGATGCAGGTCATGTTATTAGATTGTCACCCCTTAAAAAAATGACATCCTTAATTAGAATGCTCACATATGGAATGCCAGCAGATGCCATGGATGATTATGTGAGAATTACGGAAAGCACAAAAATCTGAAGTTAAAAAAATAACCAATTATTGATTTTTTGGAGATGAGTAACTAAGATTTTGGGATCCTACAACACTTGGGGATATCATAAAAATAGGCATTATTTTGCACAATATGATTGTTAAAGACGAACAAGATGGTTATAGAGATTTTGATTATAAACCATCAAAACATAGCCCATCATAGAAGTTTCGCGAGAATATAAAATAACTTTGAATTCGCTATGTCTCACCATGTAAGAATTAGAGACAAGAATGCTTATCATGCCCTCTGTAATGACTTAATTAAGCATTTGTGGCAACGTCATAAAGAGATGTAACTTTTATCTACTTATTAACCTATCAATGTACTAAGAATTTGCTCTACGGAGAGATTTTACTTTTATCTACTTTTCTACTTGTTTAACTTTTACCTATCAAGCAACCACTAAGAATTGTCAAGCAACAAAATAAGGTTGTCAAGCTATAAAGAGTTCAAAAGATATAATAATAGTTCAAAAGTTACAAGGAGTTTGCTGTCAAACAAAAAACATCCATTGGACTTCAAAAATTCCATTGAACAAAGATCATTGATGCACTGCTTCTACAACCGTGTTGATAACCAAATGTTCAAAAGTCCCAAGTGTTGTGTTCCACTTTTTTTTTTTTATGTAACCCCCCCCCCCCCCAACCTATTGAAAACCACAAAATGTTTGTCATAAAATGCTCTCAAACGACCCAAGTGCATAGCATCAACTATGAACATTATATAAAAACCAAATACATATTTGCAAGGTTACCTCTGTAGCTCTACCAATTGGTGTAGCGAATGTAAAATCTGCAAGCACTTTGTTGATCAATTATCTTTCTTTGAAGCTCCTCATAGTATGATCTTTGAATAGTAGTTAAATTGGTCATATCCATTGACATGATTTTATGGTCCTCCTTTTGTTATTCTATTTCATTCAGCATTGCCAACATTTGCAGTTGGGTTTCCCTAGTCCTAGCCTTCCTCTCACGATCTACTGCCTTTTGTTGATCACGTTAAATAGCTCGATTAGACATACCCATCAACACTTCAATAAGTTTAGTTTGATTAGCTGCTATATCATCAAACCTAGCATCATGAATTATCTTCTTCTTTCTTGATTCTCTCTCAGCCTAATTACCAATGGGTCATTTTGAGTTATCTTTTGAAGGTTGTTTTTCTCAAAATCAAGGGACAATGGAGTTGAAGGTATTGAATCAGTAAGCAAAAAACTAACCCATTCCACATTTTATGCATCTAGACCAGAACCATCAGCTACGATTTTCAAAGCTGTGTTTTTCCATCGTATCATTTAAGAAAAAAAAAACATATCTGACAACCTGAACATTTTCTTTTCATGTTTTCTGAGAAATATTCAATTGTAACTCTAAATGTGAGTTTCTTCTTTGAGTGCTTTCTTCTCACCAATATTACTAAGCACATATTCATGTACTATTATCCTAATGTACACTTGAATCATGCTTATTGAATGCCTCTTAATGATTACAGCTGAGGTTAGAATTTTGTTGGCTCCTTGATGAACATGCATCAAGTAGGATAGATCTCACTCCTCTTCTATTGTTGTCGGTTACACATATTTGTTTTATTTTTTTTAACCTATACCAAATTTTCAAAACACATTACACAAATAGATTATTCCCATTTCACAATTTACAAAGCAAATCAATGAAACCCATATAACAACAACAATTTTTTCCCATTCCATCGAATATAAATCTAGATATTTCCCATTCCACTGAAAATAAATCTATTTTGTAGAAGTCGAGGATGATTTTGTAGAAATCTATTAAATATGTATAAAGATTATACAAATCCATATTTTTTTAAACAAGCTTGGGTAGAAATCTGATCTTTTTACCATTCCACCGAACACTGAGTGGAGCAGTGAAGAGAGGAGAAGAGAGAGAAAGAGTTTACATGAAGGAAGTACCAGCGACCGTTGAGAACTTAGGTAGAAGACAAAGTCCTCCGGAGACATTTTGGAATTTGTATGACCGTTGGAAAAAAAAGGTATGGTATTTGGGTCTCCCTTCATTAGGTTTAGAAAAGGGTTTCCCTTCATTTAGTATGGGTAAGGGTCTACCATTGGAGAGGATTTTAAGTCATTTTTATCCAAATTTAAAATATAGTCTAAAAAAGGTTAGGGCTAGAGTTGGTCTAAGTACATGCATGGATTCCTAGTGTCCAAATTAAGTTAGGAATATATCTCTTGATGTTCGAAACAAACTCTGACAAAAACTTGTAATTCTAACTTCAACGTTTCCTCCTCTGAACTTCTTCCTTTCCTTCTCTCTTTCTCTTTCTCTTTTCTTCTCTCTATCTCTCTCTCTCAAACTAGAATTTTCCTCCTTCTTATACCCCTTGAAGATGAGTCAAGCCTCCCATGGAAACCATTCAGAGCATCTCCTTCTCAAGCCGCCAACGGAGTTGCTTTGTGAGGTACTTGTCACCTCATGGGAAATATCATCATTTTACATTTTCTTAATTAATTTTCAAAAATTAATAAGAAATATCTATTTCCCAAAAATTATATACGTCTTAAATCAAGTACTAGGAAATTATTGATTTAAACCCTCAATTTGTTCCACAACGAAAACTTCATGCATCCCTAATCACACATACACCTACTTCAGTTTTAAGTCTCCAAATTTTCAGTCGTCACACTTATGATCGTTATTCTGACATGGTATAGCCTCAACCCACTTTGAGATAGAGTCGACTTCCATCAAAATGTACAAAATATGAAGAGAATATAGACCCATGAAATCGATACCCCAATAGTCAAAATCTCAATGATAAAAATAAGGTTAAGGGGCAGCATATTCCTATTCCTATAGGTTATCCCTCCTAGCTTTTGAAATCGCTCACAAGCCTTATAAAAATTGTTTGCATCCTTAAATAGTGTTGGTCAACAAAATTCACACTGAAATTGTTTTGCAACAGTTTGCCTAGTTGAAAAATGATTTGCACAAGCCTCTGAATGACAAAAAAGAGAGAATGTTGTTTACCTCATCATTTAGGACACACCTTCAAATGATTTAGTCGGGGCAATACTTGAACAGACAAGGATCATCCCAAAAGAAACTTCTCACCTTAGCCAAAAATTTTGTCTTGTGCACTCCAAGTTGTTGGCATATCACCTGTGACAAGAAAATTCACAATATCCACAAACCAAGATGATGCAGAAATAGTCAATAATGATTCACCAAGGAATGTGTCCTTGATCAACATTCTCTTTATTGGCACATCGCTCACAAGTCTAGACAAGTGGTCAAGCACTACATTCTCTACTCTTTTTGTATTTTATTTTTATCTTTGATGGTTGTGTCAAATTCTTGGAGTAGGAGGATCCACCTAACCAGTCTCGGCATTGCATTTTTCTTTGTTAGCAGGTATTTCAAAGCTGCATGGTAAATGAAGATAATAATAGGTGATCCCACAAGATAAAACGTAAACTTATCTAAGGTAAATACTATTGCTAGTAATTCTTTTTCTATAGTAGAATAATTCATTTGAGGACTATTCAAACTCTTAATAGAATAGCATATGACATGTGACTTTTTCTCATTGTGTTAGCCTAAAACTACCCACACAGCATAGTCACTAGCATCACACATAATTTCAAAAGGAAGACTTCAATCTGGTGATTACATAATAAGAGTAGTAGTGAGCATGCCCTTCAGCTTATTAAAGGTTTCTTGGAAAGACTCACTCCACCTGAAAGGTGTGTCTTTCCCTAGGAAGTGGAAAAGTGGCCTAGATATAAAACTAAACTCCTTTATGAACCTCCTATAAAAACCAGCATGGTCGAGAAAAGATCTAACATCCTTAATGGTCTTGGGAGTAGGCAAGTTAGAAATCAATTCAATTTTACCTTTATCTACTTGAATTCCCTCAGGCGAGACAATGTGACTAAGAATAATTCCTTTATGAACTATGAAGTGGCATTTTTTCCAATTTAACACTAGGTTCTTCTTTTCACACTTGGTTAAAAATTTTTCCATATTAGATAAATAGTCATCAAATGAATCACCAAAAATAGTAAAATCATCCACGAAAATCTCAAGAAAATGCTCAAGAAAACAGTCGCAGGTGCATTGCAAAGTGCAGAAAACATCCTTCAATAAGCAAAGATGCCAAAAGCACAAGCAGAAGTGATTTTCTCTTGGTCCTCTAAGGCAATTTCAATTTTATTATATCCCAAATAGTCATCTAAAAAATTATAGAACAAATGTAAAGCTAACCTTTCTAAAATTTGATCCGTAAAAGGCAAGGAAAATGATCATTTTTTGTCACAGAATTAAGATTCATGTAGTCTATGCACAGTCTTCAACCAGTTATTATCCTAGTTGGCACAAGCTCATTATTTTCATTAGAAACTACAGTCACACCAGATTTTTGAGGGACTACCTATGTGGGACAACTATCGGTTGTACGGTAAATTATCTCTATGTCTAATAGTTTCAACACTTCATTCCTAACAACTTCATTCATATTAGGGTTAAGTCTCATTTGCATCTCACTAGATGTTTTGGCATTATCCTCTAAGTAAATCTTATGAGTACAAACTAAGGGACTAATACCCTTGGTATCAGCAATAGTCCACCCAATTGCACATTTGTGCTCTAAAAAAATGTGAAGTAACTTACCTTATTGGGTTGAGTTAAGATGGGATGAAATTATTACCAAAAAGCTCTCCTCCACTCCTCAGAAAGCATACTTCAAAACAATAGGTAGAGACTTCACGAACCTATGAAGAATCCAAAATAGAAGTTACTTCATTAAATTCAAAATTTTCTTCACCAATATCTAAAGAAGAGTACTCAAGAAAACATGCTTCAAGTGGATCCAAACAAGAAGAGCTATTTAAGTTATCCTAAATAATTGACTCAATCATGTTCACTTCATACAAGTCATCATCAACCTCCATATGTTGTTTACAAACATTAAAAATATTTAATTCAAATGTCATATTGCCGAAAGATAATTTCATTACATCATTCATGTAGTTTCTCAAAGTATTGGAAGTAACTAAGAGTGATCGGACCAATATAACTGGAATCTGAGCACTAATATTCAAAACAAGATGCGTATCCAAGATAATAAAATCAATAAAAAAATAAAAATTGTATACTTGGACTAGCACATCCTTCACCATCCCCCTCGATATCTTAACAGATCAGTCATCAAGTTCAAGTGTCATCGTGGTGGGCTTCAACTCACCAATACCCAACTGTTCATATACTAATTAGGGAAGCAAATTTACATTAGCCTCCAAATCAAATAAAGCTTGTTCAACTGTAAATTTTCCAATCACACAAGAAATAGTAGAGCAACCAAGATCTTTATGCTTTGGTGGGGGTATTGTGTTGAATAATAGAAGAAACCTACTCAATTAAGAATGTTTTTCTTTTGCACATTTAGCATATGCTTAATAGTGTACAAATCTTTTGAAAATTTTGCATAAGAAGCTATTAGTTTAATTGGATCTAACAAGGGAATGTTAATTTTAACTTGCTTGAAAATTTCAAAAATCTCATTGTTTAAAATAAGTTTTGATGGAGCTAATAATCTCTGAGGGAAGGAAGCAGGAATCAGAACATCTCATGGGCTCTATAGAATTAGGCTGGTCAAGTTTATCACTCTCTCCCGTAGGTTTTCTACATTCCTCAGGCTTTTGGCCCTTCTTTGGAATAGTTTTATCAATCACTTTACTATTACAAAGGGTGGTAACAGACTTGATCTGCTCTTGTGCAGTATCAAATGAAGTAGACTCAACCACATTAAATTGACCATACATATTTGGCAGCAATTGTGCCAGGAATTTACCTTTCTCTTGATGGCACACGACAGTGGCCAATTTAGTGAGGGTGCTTCTAATATCATTAAGATCTTGAGTTATCTGATTATTGAAGTTAGTATGACTATTGTTGAAGTTGGTTTAACGTTGTACAAATTATGGCATTGCCTCCTCAAGGCTCTTCTTTGAAGGTGGAGTGTAAGGCACACAATTAGAGCCGCCTTGTGGAGGTGGTTGTGATGTAGGATTATTCCCCCTCCAGTTGAAATTGGTATGATTTCTTCACCCTGGATTGTAAGTGTTTAAATAGGGATTATTGTACAACTTAGAAAATTATTCGCAACATTTGCATGATAATTTAAGATTTTTTTGAAAACAAGAATTGTGGGGCACTCCTTTGTGGGATGTTCCAGGATCTCGCAAATACTACAAATCTTTTCTTGAGGAACAGCGTGTACCTCATTAATCTTCCTGAATTCCTTGGCCTCAACTTTCCTGAACAGTGTGGCAACTCTAGCAACTAGGTCATCCTCCTCTCCCAATTGGTATTTACCTCTTCCTGATGAAGCATTTGAATTTTTATTTTTAGAAGAAACAAGGGATGAAGTATTCCAAGATTGTGCACTTTCAGTCAAATGATCAAAATAATCAAAGCCTTCATTAGGTTCTTTGGTCATAAATGCTCCATTGCACAATATCTCAACAAATTGGAGCATCTAGGGTGATAAACTTTCATATAAAAAAAATTTATAATGCGCCAGCATTCATAGCCATGTGCACAAGATGTAAGAAGATCTTTAAAAACGTTCCCAACATTAATAAAGAAATTAATTCTCTTTTTGAGAAAAAAATTTTTGATTTGTTTTTTAAAAGAATTTGTACTATGTGTGGGAAATTTTTTTCAGAAATTCCTTCTACATCTCTTGCCATGTACCAATTGATCTAGGTCTAAGACAACGCAACCAAGTTTTAGCTTTATCCTTCAGTGAGAAGGGGGAAAAGTTCAACTTAACTATATTCTCAGTCACAATTTGGTCATGAAATATGGCACAAACTTCTTCAAAGTCTCAAATATGGAGGTCAGGCTTATCAGAGTCCATGAGGTGAAATTTAGGAAGTAATGCTATCATGATAGGTTTAAAAACAAAATTAGTGGCCTACAAAGGTAAAATAATGTATGATGGAGCAGTCTGTCATTCAGGTTGCAAATATTCACGCAAAGTTTTACCATGATTAACATTCCAATTGTCAAAATTGTTGTCATCAAGATTACTCCTCCTATCATCAGAATTATTGATATTATTTCTCCTATTAACAGGAAGATTATTAGCCATCGTGTTATGTGTGTGAGATTGTTCATGAGAATTAAATAAATTACCAAAAACTTCTTCGAAATCTTCTCTAATTAAACGTCCACTTGAATTACAATGCCAAGAACTCATACAAAAATTAAAAAAAAAGGGGGTAGAAGCAGAGAACAATAAATTAAATAATAGAAAATTAAATACTGAAAAATAAAAGTGAAACAAAGTTAATAGATTTTTGACGAATTGCAAACCAAGTAAATCTCAATCGATGTAACAGTGCTCTTTGTCTTCCAACAAGATCTCTAGCAACAGCACCAAAAATATGCTACCACTTAAAATATGCAAACTCAAGTGTCATGAAGTAATATATAACCAGAAGTCTGCGATCGTACCATAAAAATTTGAGAAAAACTTGGAACACATAGAAAAAGAAAATAAAAATACTTTGAAGTTGTTTGAAATTGGTTTTGTTCAAAAGCACAGAAATTGATTGAGTAAAAATAATAATTTGAAGTATTAAATCATTAAGGATAACCTTAAAAATCCACATGACAATTATTAATGACCCAATTTTCAAATTCAATTGGGAAATCAACTGAGATGATCCGAATCAGAATATTTTGTGGTGATAAAATGAAAAAAAATCAAAAGTTATAACCAATAAATTATCCGAATAAATCTAAGAATTCAAATGTAGATTATAAGAATTTATCGTGCCCAGAGTCTATGGTAAATTAAGTTCTCTAACAGATAAACCCTAAATTTATTGTAAATAATAAATCAATTATCTTATAAAAATTTTAATTAATTAACTCAAACGTGGAATAACCAGTTATTTAACTCATAGATAATCTCAAGCATTTGATATACGTGAAACAACGAATCAAGAAACAATAAAAAACAAAATTTTTACTAGAAGTTAAGAATTGAATTAAAAGAATAAATCAAGCATTAAAATCATTGGATCAAAAATAAATATCGTGTTTTATATAGTCGGCCATAAAAACAATAAAAAAAACTAGAAGAAAAAAAGCTGGTAAAAGATTGAATATAATGTAAAATTACAACCCTTTAAAACCTAATTCTCGTTAACAACTTTTGGTACTGGGCAGATTCCAACCCACATCTAGACACTTGTATTTTCCGTCCGGACGCACATGGGTGTCTTGGCCTCTAAGCAACAAGCGTCCGAATGAGCATATTCTTCCGTCTGGATGTGAGCCTTCAAATTTTTCTTGACAATCTCTGGAACTTTCTATCCAAATGCTTCTCTTTCACGTCCGTACACATTAGGCAAAAGGCTTCTTTTTAATCCATATTGATCTGGATCTCCTCCATTTATGTATTTTTGTCCTTCACATCATTAATTCCACTAGTTTATCTGCAAAATTAGACTAACACTACAAAGAGAAGATAATATCCAAATCTCAATTAATTCAACACAATTAATGCCTTACCCAACGTAATTAGCAAATAATAAATATCAAAATAACACAATATCTAAGGCTAATCAACCACTAAATATTTTAATTGGGATTATTCTTCAGCTAATTCTCAATTAAGTTTAAAAATTGGATTATTAATAATTGTTGTGTGGAAATGGAAGAGTATCTCCGATGCTTTAGTATTTTAAATTTCTGTTTTTAATCAAAGTATTTTTATTTTATTTTTTCTTGTGTTCTACGTCTTTCCCAATTCTTTGTGGCATGATCTCAGACTTTCGAGTTTTTATTATTTTGCGACAACCTATGCTTAGATTTAACATTCTTTAAGTTGTAGCATAAGATAGTCTTAGAAAATTGTCTTTCACACAAATAAATCTTCCTCTAGTGCAAAGTATCATCTTTCTTCCAATTAGTATTGTGTTGACCAATGCTTCATTTAGATTATGTTCAGGCCCAGGGTTTTCGGGAATCATTTTAATTTTTTTGAGCTTAATCCTCTGACTATGAGTGATTATATTTTATGTAGCCACAAATATTTCTCTGATACCAAATTTTTTGAGTATATATTAACTCATTACTTCACCAACAATGCAAAAGAAACACAAAACAAAGCAAAAAATTTGTTATACAACATCACATATAGACCTTCAAAATACTTTCTGTATCACCAAAAAAGACTCAGTACAATATCAAGCAATACAAAGAGTCACTTATCTTGATAATTTCTAGTAATACAACGGCTCAAAAACAGCCTTCAAAACCTCATAATTGGTGCTACTGCACCCCTTTTTTTCAGCAACTATCTTTTTAGGAGCAGAAAATTCAATTGTTTACTAGTAAAAAAACATGAAAGAAATGCACTCTCAATATCTAGCTAATCACTCTTCCAACTTAAATGGGAAGAACTTCTTTGTATCCCAGCTGTCATAAAAGACCATAGGTCCACTAGAATTTATATAAAGAATTCATTTTTTTTAGTTAAAAAAAATGACTTAGCAATACATTGATAAATTTTTTTAATTTACCTATATAATAAAGTACAAAGAGTTTCAAACTTCAAACTTATTAAATCGTTCAAACGCCTCAAATAATTTCAAAAATATTGATTCAACACACCATATTAACCCTTAAAAAATTTAATCACGCCCAAATCTTTTAATTGTAGAATTTCGTAAATGACTCCACAGTCTATTTTTTAATCATTCACGTTTCTATATCTCCCTAAAGTTTTTAAATTTTAGAATCCCTTAAATCTCTCCACTCTCAAACATTAGCCCCTCAATGTTGTTTCTCTCTTGCCATTCTCCTATCTCCTCACCCTGTTAGCGTCACCGCCAATGCTATAGCGCACCACCACCGTCCTCCAGCCGCCCCCAACTTTAAGGTAAGTCTTCTTCTCTCCTTGACTCTCCCTCTCTTCTCTGTTCTTCCATATCTCCTCTCCCGATCTCTCCCCCTTCTCCTCTTCCCCTCTCCTCTGTCGCTACCCCAATCCAACCCCAACACATCATCCCCATCTTCTCTGTAGATAGGCATACACACACACCCATACACTGAACCCCCTCAACACACACCCCACACCCCACACAGCAAACACAGACACACACCCAAATCAATCGCACTTGCATAATCGCATCGCACGCATGCAACCTGTTCGATTAATTTCCATACCCAGCATACACACCACATATAGAACACACACAACATGCACACACCCACCCCATTGTGAGCACGCACACACGTACAGGTCGGTGTTCTTCTCATTAGATGTAAGGGTGTGCATTAAGGGTGTTTATTGATTTTCTTTGTCATTTGGTTAAATATTTGCTTTATTGTTTCCCTTGGTTTTAGGTTCTATTTTTTTCGGGTATTTGTTGGTTTTTGCATTTTTGGGTGTTCTGATATGTGGTGTTTGGGTTAAAATGGTGTCAGCTAAATGTATGGAAGGGATAACAGTGTGGCATGACATCTGTTCCAAAGGACTAGGTAAAATATGATTTTTGTTTTGTTTTTGCTATATCAACCTGCATGGGTTAAAAAATAGAATGATACTTTTTGGATGTTCAAGAATCCCAGCACCACACTAACAGTGCAACAGCCAATCTCCGACGCCACCAATGTTCAAGGTATCTCTCTCTCAACAACCTAGCCATTGTCTCTCCGTCTCTTTCTATCCTCCCCATATGCACACACACACCCACACCAACCCCCCTTATAATTGTCTTTTTTTTTGTTTTTCATTTTTCGTGTTCAACGGTTGTAGATGTAAAAGAATCGGTTAGTAAATGTCATTGCAGCTGGCAGCGTTGAAGTCCGGGCTGGGTTGATTCCATGTTTAAATTTGCTCTCTCTCTCTTTCTCTCTCCCTCTCATCTCATGTGTGTTTATTGCTCAAGTACGGTTGCCTCACTACAAACTTGTGATCTCTTTACTTAATTTTTTTCATGTAGAAGTGTACCAAACAAATTTTACTGTAATTTTTTTGAAGTGTTCTCTTATTTCTCCTTTTTGTGAAGTTGACAGAAAACAAACCACAATATTGCCGAGATGGAGCATAGCTATAACTTATAAAGTTGGATCCCATAGGAATATAGAATTCAATAGGATTTTGTATGTTTTCTTTTGTCCCGAAGCTAGTCTAAAGTTGTGGTTGCCAAGGTGTTAAGTCCAACTGATCATAGTGAGAAAATGGTTTGTAGCGCTGGACCAATCATTCTCAACATCGACATCTCAAGCTTCTATACATTTCGTGAGCAGGAGGTGACCCATTTGGTGCACCTACAAAGCTGTGGCCATGGGAAGATGGTACCAATTCATTGACAAAGGCGAATTGGAGGAGTAAGTTAAACCTAAAATGGCCATTTTCACTAATTCATCTAATGTACTAACAAGTAAAATTAAGCTTATTTCCAAAAAATTCATGATGCAGTGAGACCAAAATTTGAATTCTTAGCCAAGCTTGGATTAGACAGGTGGTGCCTCTATGATGGCAACTTTGATGTACAATACTCTTTTAGACATTGCATATTGTCCAACAGAGAATGTTGGAAGCTTATAAGAAACAAGCAACAGGGAAACAGTGCAAGTGGTCCTTAAATCTGTGATTGATTTCTGCACCCCTCTTAAGGTATTGAACTACAATAACCTGCTTGAGAAAAGTAAGGCATGAGATTCTTTCAGGAAATTAGTATGGGGGACATGCCTATCCTGTATGATTCTTTTTTTCTTGGCAAGGATATTTGCATTGCTAAATTTGTAATCGTCAACTTGACTGATTTTTTTGTATTTTAGTTTTCTTCTTTTAAATGGATAGATTTCAATGTGCACATATTTAGGTTTTGAGTAGGAAGTCGATGTTGATTTTAAATGGTATATTTCTAGGACTAATGTTAAATCATGAAAAGAAAATAAATAGATAGGTGTTTACTTTGAGCTTATGCTCAAGATAATTGGTATTGTCCACTTTGAGCCTCCTTGTGTGCTATTTGATAAAAATATCGTCAATATTTTTAGTGGGCCCGAATTAATTATAAATTGTGTAATTAAACAAAAAGAAGTAAAAATATTTCAAATTATTTTTTTTTACATTGTGCCTTTGGTAATTGGTTTGAATCGTATTTCTTTAAATAAAAATATGTACTAATTACTAATTTGATTTTATGAATTGTATATGCATATTTATATGGTTTAAGAGTCCAGTTTTCAGATAACATTCCATTGAAATTTTTTGAAAAAGTAATGTTTTTTTATTGATTGGTAATTGTTTTGTGTTGTGAACAGTGCCTTTAAGCACGGATAATTGGTTGTGATTTTTTGTTTATTACGTAGTGTTATTCAGGCATGAGTAATTACTAGTGTGTGTGTATATATATATATATTCTTGGATACCTTATAGCCTATTTTTTTGGGGTTTTTTTTTCTTGGAGGTCTGTTGTGGGGCCTCTTGTGGGAATCAAGTAAAATGTGCAAAATACTATCATGACTTATGTCTCTGGATAGAAACTTCGGTGTAACGCCAGTCATAAGTCCATGGCCATAACTAGTAGATTTATTTCGTGTTGCCGTATCCTAGAGGCTTCTTTTTTGGAACCAAGCAGATAACTCAGAGAATGTTTATTAGGTGATGAAAGATAAGTCCAGTCATGTGGAACATTCTTATGTAAATACAAGTGGGAATGTTTGAAAATTTCGCTTAGAGACGATACGTTAAAACGATTCAAAATTGACAAAAATTTAGTAGGCTAAGTTTAACTAATTTTTGATACAAATTCAGAATAATACGGCTAGATAAAATGAATAATAAGTGTGACAGTTTATTATCAAATTAGAGATAATCTGTGCCTGAAGGTATGGTGCAACGTAAGTGAAAAGTGATGGATTTGAAAAAAAAATTCAATGTCAATGGTTTAAAGAGAGATGTTGTGGCCCGTTGGATGAGTTTATTTAAAACCGTTTGATGAGCTTATTGAAGTCTGTCATGTTTTATATTATAAATACAAATAACCTGAATTTGATGCGATAAACATATTTAATTAGTATTATATGAATAAAATGACTGATTTTTTACTATTTTTATCACATATTTACATTAGTTATCCAAAATGAGAATTTTATTTCTATTTTTGCTATTATATAGACTTAAATAGATTTTAAGCCTATGAAAAAATATGAGTTGTGGTTTAGTTGAGAAATGGAAAGAAGGAGCAATTCTTGAGGCAACTGATCCGAGATTGGGAGGTGATTTTGTGGTAGAGGAAATGGAGTTGGTTTTGAAACTAGGTCTGATTTGCTCACACTATAATCCGATGACTAGGCCTAGCATGAGGCAAGTAATGCAGTATTTGGATAGGGAAGTTATCATGCCCGAAGTATTTATGGATATTGTAGGAGTTGGCATGGCTGCATTATTTGGCAATGAAGTTTCAAATTAATTTATAATGACATTCCCTTCATCATCCTTGGGGAGTGTTTTTGCTACTGCCATGTCTGGTATTGAGTCACCGCTTGGCGTGGGACGTTAAGAGTGAAATATGTTTGATGGCTAAAATATTTTGGATCGGTGCATGGATTGTATTTTGATAAATAATTCCATATATTTTGGTATCAACTCCTGATGTTTTGTGATTGTTTTTGTTGAAACATTCTAGCTAGTTTAAAATTATGTTAATTTGGAATTTTTTTCATATTATACTTCTAATGCTATGACATTAATCCTTGAAGGGATTTTCAATTTTTCCGATTAATTGTATTTGATCTTGTTTTCTCCATCAACAATAGATTTCAATTGATTTATAAAAAATATATAAATTGTTGATACTTAAGGTATGTTCGTAATTTTGCAAAAGCTTTATTTAGCGAGTTTTAACATGTTTTTCTTATTCTATCAGATGTTTATGGCTTTTAAATCAACTAAAAAAGACAAATGGACATAGATCGAGATGCTCATTCACTCTTCACTCCAGAATTCGAGGAAGAAGTGGATCGAAAAGAAGACAGGGAGGTCTTAGAAAGCTATGTCTTTCACACCAATAAACCCTTCTCCAGTTCAAAGTATCATCTTTCCTCCAACTAATATTGTGTTGGCCAATGCTTCATTTAGAATATGTTCAGCCCAGGCCCAGGATTTCTTGAGCCATAGATTTTTGAATCTAGCAACTCTACATCCAAGAACACACCACAAGAAAAAAAAACCCCCAAATTTCATAACCTAGCTTCAGCACAACTTTCAAATTTCAAAACTCATAGCTCTGATAATGATCGCACAAAACATGAAGAATAACAAATTGCAGTGAAAAGTATAGCAACATAATGGATGAAAATTTGAGTTCAAAAGTCACAAACGAGTTCTTAGACTCATCAAAATTCAGTATAACACAAAACAAAAACAAAAGAAATAACTGATCTCAAAATTTTCAGCAAAAACACACTGCTTCGGCAACTGGTACTGCACCGGGTCCGCCTCTATTTTCTTTTCAATAATTGCACTTAGGGGTTGTTTGGTTTGTTGGAAAATTGGGTGGAGTAAAAATGATGTTTTTTTGTTTGGTGAAGAAGAAAAATTGAAATGAAAGGTGAGGAAAAAGGAGTTGAAGATGCATCCCTTCTGCCAGCATTTTTAATCACTCCGAAAATTGGCAAAACTGGAAGGATATTGGAAGCAAGGTGCAAAAGTTGCCTAAAATTACCATTTTAGCCTCCAAGGTTCAGATTTTAAAACCACCAATTTGAAAAAAAAAAAAAAAAATTGTGGTGTCCACTTGTTTTGTCATTTGGACTAAATTAGTGAGATCTAAATGAAAATGATTAGAATCTTGAAAGGATACCATAAATATGTTAAGATAATTATTTGGTAGTATTTTTTGAGTAATTTTTTTATGCGCAGTGTATACCAGCTTGTCCTGCTTATTTGGTTCTCAATACCAATGAGAAATTTTTGTATGGAAATAATGAAATATTTCTTTCTGTTTTCTCTCTCTACAAAGTTTGTCATATTATATTTATATATTAAAGATAGCTCGTACCTTAAGGCATAGTGCAGTGTGAATGATTTTGAGAGGGATATTGGTGGCTGTTGGATAAGTCTATTTGAAACTCTGCCATGTTTTATATTATAAATTTGAGTAATACTATTTGCACCTAAAAATCTGACATAATTTACTAATATAATAATGTGGATTCTTAGAAATCATTGAATCAACATCAAATTCAAATGTCACAAGAATTAGGTCAACAAATTATGTCTCAATAATATTGCTCTATAAATTTTGTCATATCATGTCAGCATTTTGTTTCTATTTCTCTCCTCTCAAAATAATGAGGTTCAAATTTTAAATCCTACCTATAATTTTAAATTTTAAATATCTATATAATAAAGTAGTTAGCTTGGTTTGTGTTGAACTTTTCGCGGCTCAGATCATTTCAAGACTTTTGATTCGACGGTCCTCATACCAAATTTTTCTAACACTTCTATCTCTCATCTAACTCTCTCCTCTTATCTAATAGTAACTAATACAGACTCTTATTTCTCATTTAACTCTATCTTTCTATGTCATACAATAACTCTTTTTCCCTCTCTCCCTCCCCTCTCTTTCTTTCTCCGATACACTCTTTCTCCTTTCTTCCATTTTTAAATGATCAGCAACCCACCAAATTAAACAACCCAACAACCCTATTTTACTTATCCACCAACCCAGCAACCCTAATACAATAACTCTCTCTTCCATTTTCCCAACAACTGTTAGCAACCCATCTCTTCCATCCTCTCTTCCATTTTTAAAATGCTATCAACCCATCTCTTCCATTTTCCGAGCAACTCTCCTCACCCGGCACCTCTCTCTCTCTCCCTTATCTCTCAAGTTATCCTCACCCCGACACCTCTCTCTTCCTTATCTCTCATCTAAATCTGCCTCCTTATCTCACCTAGCAACTCTCTCTCTCTTTCCCTCTTTTTTATCTTTCATCTAACTCTCTCTCCCTCTCTTTCATTTTTTAAAACAAGCTACATTCCCTTATCTCTAACTTTTTCCCCCGCTGCAATACATACCACACCGAAGTAACACCCTCTCAGTTCCTCTCTATCTCTACATTGCACCTTCAATACACACTGAACCATCCACTGCAAGGAGTCCATTTATCTCCCTCCGGATCTTCTCTTTCTTTCTCTCTCTAACTGTGCCTGTGTTTGTGCGTATGTGTTCATGTGTGTGTGTTGTGTTCATGTGTGTGCTTGCATGTGTGTATGTTCATGTGTGTGCCTGTGTTTGTGTTCATGCATCTGTCAGTGTGTTCATGTGTGTGCTTGCATTCCTATTTTTTTAATTTTTCAGAATGTGTTAACCAGTGAATTAGGTGATAATACTTACACATGTGACTCATTTGGGACCAAGAACAAGAACATAATAACACCAAAAATTAAAAAAAAAATTGTAATATAGTGTTTCCCCTTAAGTATTAGACCCGGGGCCAGTCGGTGCAAGAAGGGTGGTAACGCCAAAATTAAAGGAAACAAAAAAAGTTTTCTATGATTTCATAGAATGAGAAAATCTTAAATATAAATAAAAATTAACAGGTTTTACACATTTTTTTGAAAATTAGTTGAATTTCTGATAGAAAAAGTTGACTCAAAATAAAACTCAATCTAATCACCAATATCTAATCCATAAATTCACCCTTCAAGCTATTATTTATACAAAAAAAAAAAAAAATCTACTACATGTAAACATATAGTTCTCCAAATAAAAAAGAATTCCCCCAAGCTCTAGAAAAAAAAAAGTGACCAATAAAAACAAAACAATTCCCCCAAAAATAAAAATACAAAACCCAAGCAAATCACCAACAAATAAAATGAAAAGTGACCAATAAATATAAAACAATTCTCTCAAAAAACAAAAACACAAAGCCCAAGCTAATCACCAAAAAAAAAGTCATACCAATTACACCAAAAAAAAAAAATCTATATAATAAAATCCAAGCTAATTACTAATTCTTTTATGCAAACAAAACCTATAAAATAAAAAAAATAACAAGTGATCAATAAAAACATGAGAAAATGGGATGTGAGTGCCTTGCACAGAACTTATTTGGCCTTAAGTACCACCTTCAAACTTATCCTCCTTTAAGTCATTTTTTTCATCAAATAGTTGTCAATAAGTACACATTTTAAAACATTTTTATATTCTTTTTGAAATGTATTCTATAATTACCCTTACCATAAATAGTACATACCAAATTGACAGCTTTTATATTTCCAATATATAAATATTACAATGTGAGACTTTCAAGATTCTTTTTGATATTTGTGTTTCATTTAAATTTTAAAATTTCATGTATACACACACACACACACACACACACATATATATGTGTGTGTGTGTGTGTGTGTGTATATATATATATAGTAATATTAAACAGTAACACGCTCAACAAAAAAATAGTAACATCAAACAGTAACATGCTCAACAACAAAATAGTAATATCAAACAATAACATGCTCAACTAAAAAATAGTAACATCAAACAGTAACACACTTAACAAAAAAATAGTAACATCAAAGAGAAATATACTAAATAAAAAACTTAATTTAAAATTTAATCATTGCAATAGAGTGACACCATATGTGAGTATTTATTCTGTTGTGGGGGTGTCACTCTATTACAATAATTAAATTTTTGTTGAGCACGTTACTATTTTGATGTTACTATTTGAGACCGTCGGATAAACTTATTGAAGTCTGTCATGTTTTATATTATAGATAATTTATATTAGGTTATTGTTTTAACAATTATACTAGCAGTGAGTTCGCGCCGTACATGAAAAATCACACATTTTTTGAGTAACATGACAAATTTTTTGTATAGCTTTTTGATTCATTAAGATATGTTGTTAGAGTAGTTTGAATCGTTATAGAATATTTTACTAAACAAACATGTTTAGCCACAACTTTTAACTTTTAGAAAGAATTTTTTTTTGGGTTAATAATATTTTTGGTTCTTAAAGTATATATTTTTTGTCACTTTAGTTCTTATTATATTAATTTTGTCAATTCGATGTTTAAAATATTCAATTCGTATCACTTTAGTGTAAGGCTTTCCCCACTACCCTCAAGGGGTCTACACACCGATGGTTCGCCAAGCTCAGACCCAGATCCATGAATTCTTTTGTTGAACTTAGCAAATCATTCGTCTCCTATTTCATAGGAGGACAACCGCACAGAAGCCTATCCCCCATTTACTCAGCATTAAGCAAGAACGGGAGGAAAGTCTAAGGAGTTACCTTACTTGTTTTAACGAGGAGGTCTTCCAGATTGAAAAGTCGAATGACAAAGTCACCATGACTACCTTCATCAATGGCTTGCGTTCATCCAATTTTTTATTTTCTATTTTGAAACGCCCATCGAAGAGCATGCCAAAACTATTGTACAAGCATAAAAATATGTGAACACTGAGGATGTCACCAAAGCCAAGTGATTTGAGTCCTCACATGGAGGGGAGAATAGAAAGGAGCTCCATGAAGACAGGAGAGAAATTGAAAAGAAGAGGAGGAGGACAAAGAGAGTGTCAGCCAAGGACCGCCTCAGCCCTCCACCTTAGAGGGGGTGACAGGCCTTCATGCCATTCACTGCCTCAATTGAGCATATTTGGATCTAAATTCAGAATGACCCTACGATACACTGGCAAGGAAAAATGAAATATGCTTGAAACCGTAGAAACCCAAACAAGTATTATCGCTTGCACCATGACCAGGGCCACAACAATGATGACTACTTTAAACTTAAGCAGATTGAGGACCTTATTTAGCAAGACCAATTGCAAAAATATGTGGCAGACAGAGGTCACACCCCATCACTAGGTTGCAACTAGGAGGAGAAAGAGCAGCAACAACCTCTAGGAGAAATCCATACGATCTCTAGAGGGTTTCAAAGAGGAGGAGGTGACTCCAATTCAACTAGAAAGGCATACGTCATAAAGGTTAGGCACTCAGAGCCAGATGGCCAATGCCTACTGAAGTCTCATAGGTAGGAGGATGGTGGGGTCATCTCAGTCTCAGACAGAGATCTAGCACCCCCACGATGACTCGTTAGTACTGCCCATAATGATAGCCAACTATCAAGTGAAAAAGAATCCTGATGTTGCCCGTTCCCTTACAACATCATCTTTAGGTATCCCACACTCAACACCTTGAGGAGGGATGTAATCCACCTGTCATCTTATTCTACATTTTCCAACCCCATGAGGAATTAGAGAAATTAGAGGAGACCAAATCGTAGCAAAGGAGTGCTATGTGGCTTCCATGAGGGGCCAAGAAGCCTCAAGAGGCCTTGCAAGTGGAAGTGGTTGACCCTCAGGACAATGACACACTGCAGAGAGCCAAGCCAGTGGAGGAGCTCACGCCAGTAGCCAGAGAGAAGAGTCTATATTGGCTCCTCACTTCCCAAAGATCAAGCCCGCCAACTTATTGATTTTAGAAACAAAATATTGATGTATTTCCTTGGTCTCACAAAGACCTTGAAGGCATTGCCCTTGAAGTTGCCACCCACCGATTCAATATAGATCCTAGGCACAAGCCAGTCCGCTAAAAGCTAAGAAGCTTCACCACAAAAAGGGCGCATATCATGTAGGAAGAGGTCTGGAAGATATTAGCAAATGGGTTAGTTAGAGAGGTGGCCTACCCATTATGGCTGTCCAATGTGGTAATGGTTACTAAGGTCAGTGGGAAGTGGCGCCTTTGCGTATATTTCACTAAGCTAAACAAAATCTGCCCCAAAGACAAATACCCATTGTCATGCATAAACATCCTCATCGATGCCTCGGCTAGCAATGAGTTGCTAATTTTGTGGATGCCTATTTCGGATATAACCTAATCAGCATGTACCCACCAAATCAAGAGAATACGTCTTTCATCACTCCTAAGGGAACCTACTATTACGGAGTCATGCCATTTGGACTAACAAATGCAGAAGCCACGTACTAGCGACTTATAAAGAAGATGTTTGAGTCACAGATCGAGAGAACTATGGAAGTGTATGTTGACAACATGCTGGTGAAGAGCCTGGAGGCCATGGACCATGTGACACACTTACAAGAAACCTTTGGCAACATGAGGTCTTACCGGATAAAGTTGAATCCTAAGAAGAGTGCCTTTTGCGTGGGATCAAGAAAGTTTTCGGGCTTCATGGTCAACAAGAGAGGCAACGAGACTAACTTGAATAAGATCAAAGCCATTCTGGACATGAAGTCCCCTACCACTATGAAGGAGGTCCAACACTTCAATGGAAGAGTAGCAGCTCTCAACAAATTTGTCTCCAAATCCACTAATAAGTGTTTAACGATCCTCCAAAAAACTTTCGAATAGAGACCAGATGCAGAAGAAGCTTTTCAGAAGCTGAAAGGCTATCTTGCTACACCTCCCTTATTGTCATATGCCATATTCGGAGAGGTCTTGTACTTGTACCTTGCTATATCTCCATCTACCGTAAGCTCTTTCCGTGTCAGAGAGGATGAAGAGATACCAAAGCCCATCTATTATGTTAGCAGGGCATATCGAGGAGTGGATATAAGGTACATAGAACTAGAGAAGCTAGCACTCATCTTAGTCATGTTAGTCAAACACTTTCGACATTATTTTCAAGGCCACACAATTATGGTTTTCATAGACCAACCATTGAAAAGAATACTAGGAAAACCAGATGTATCTGAAAGGCTTCTCAAATGGCACCCCCTGCTCCACCTCTGGTGCCCCCTAATCTACATCTAGAACCCGCTCCAAGTTTGGCACCCAACCTTCCCCACTCTCAGTGCCTACAGCCCTCGTAGAGGAAGGACACCCCTCGATGTTATGCCTACGCCCCTCGATTCAGTGTCAACTTATCCTGAAACTTTGTCCCCACATCAGTGTAGACTCTATGTAGACAGTTCATCAACCAATCAAGGGAGTGGAATAGGCCTAGTACTTATCAGACCCAATGGAAAATCCCCTTAAATATGTAGTATCTTTTCATTTTTTAGCCTCCAACAATGAGGCAGAATATGAGGCCCTCATCTCAGGGCTAAAAGTTGGCAATCGAAATGAAGGCCCACCATCTCACCGCCACAATGACTCCCAGCTTGTAGTGAACCAGGTAAAGGAAAATTTTGAAGCAAGGGAGAAAAGGATGCAAGAATACCTAGCAATGGTACAAACCTTATTGGTAAAATTCCAACATTTTCATATTCAACATTTGCCAAAAGAACGTAATGTGATGATAGATCCACTTGCCAAATTTGCCTCATCCTCAGACATCCCACCAAGCCCCCCTTTATAGATTACCAATTTGAGCTAAGTAGGCTCAAAATAAATATGAGGAGTGTCAACTGCATAACTATAGACCCAGATTGAACTGCACCTATCCAATCATATTTAAATGAGGGCACACTCCCAGATGACCCAAAGGAAGCCATGAAACTAAGACTAATGGTATCTAGATACGTTATCCTATAAGACACCCTCTACGTCATTGCTCCACAACTTCTCTATAGACGAGTCCAACTATGCCATGAGAGAGATTCACAATGGAGTATGCATAAATCATTATGGAGGACACTCTCTAGCCCACAAAGCTACTATTGGCCTAACATGATTAGAGATGTTCTAGACTTTTGTGAAAAAATGTTACAAATGCCAACGTTTTGCCACTGTGCCGAGACAACCACCAAAAGAGTTGACCACCATTATAAGCCCTTGACCATTCTTCAAGTGGGGTATCGACATCCTAGGCCCTTTACCTATGAGCCGCAAGCAGTGTAAATTCGTCGTGGTGGCCATTGACTATTTCTCTAAATAGGTGAAAACCGAGCCCTTGTATCTAGGCCACATGAGTGTGGTTTCCTTCGTTTCTTATCTAATCACTTGTGCTTATAATTGACATGTATGCATGCTAACCAAGTGCCTTTTATTCGTTCATCGTTGAACCTTAGTGACATTTTTATACTAGACACAACATCCAAAATTTTCCTCTTAAGTGGGTGCAACTCCAATATACAAGAAAGAGCTAAAGCTTTGTAGGTTGTTCAATATATCAAAGAGAATAAGTACAGTGAAAATTGTGAGATTGCAACTATTGGTTGGAATTTGTATACTTCGTTCATATTTTATTCAAGAAAGGAGGAGAGAGAGAGATGGTCATGATCAGAAATGCAAAATACAAACGCTGCATGACCAAGTACTACAACTTGAGGGTGAGGTCTCGCTCTGTTTTACCTGAAGACTTGGTCCTTAAAAAGGTAATACTAGTCACTAAGGACTCACAAGAGGGGAAGCTAGGACCAAACTAGGATGGGCCTTACACTGTGACAAAGATTGTGAGGCCAAACACTTATAGAATCCAGAATTGTGAGAGAACGGTTTTACCCTATCCATGGAATGCTAAATACCTGAAGAAATACTACCAATAATGCGGCAAGACAAAGGTAGTAGAACAAAGCAGCAGGAGTTTGTTTTTATTTTGTGTAACCATTTTTGTACTTTTTGGGGGGCCACCTACCCACCGGTGTTTACCACAAATAATTATCAAATAAAGCCTCAAGGATTCATCACAGAAATTGTCTAGATTTTCATTTCACAAAAAGTTCATAAACAAACAAACAACACAGTCTGACACAAAAAAAAAGAGACAATCTATCAGACATTCTCCTTAACATTCTGGCTACTTTCATTGCCTATCAAACATTCTCCATCGTCATCACCACCTATGCTTGGCTCCTCATATGGGACAAATGCAAAAAAGTCTATGCTGAAGAAAAGAATCTGAAGCTTTCACCCTGAACTCCACATAACCATCAATGAAAACATCTGCTATACTATCCTGCAGGTCATGAATAGCCTTCTCTACAACCAATCTCCTCCAATCCTTTTCTTGGGATCGGTCTCTGCTCTAGTAGCCCTCTCATAAGTAACCTGAAGCTCTGCCTTTATTGCGAAAACCCTTTCGTGAGCTACTTACAACTTTGCTTCTGGTGTGGTAGCCATCTCATGAGCAACCTGCAGCTCTGTCTCAGGTCTGACAACCTTCTCATGACCTGACCGCAACTCTATCTCTACTCTCGTGTAAGCAGCCTCAGTCTCAGCCTTTAGCTTAATCGCTCTCTCACAAGCCATCAAAAGCTCAGCCTCAAGAGGTGCAGCTCTCTCGTGAGCCACCCTTAACTATTCCTCAATAGCCTACAGTGTATGTCTCTCCTTCATTAGAGTCATCGATACACGCTCATGTGTTGGGTGGCTCTCGCAAAAAGATACGTAGTGTTCATGGACACCTACAAACATGCAAAAAGAGAAAAAGATCAATGTCATTAGATGATACAAGAAAAAATATTCTACAGAAAAGAAGTACATATGATTACTTTGGCCAAGCCCTCTATCATGGTGTCAATAATACCATTAGTACCCTAACAACTAACTTCTTTAATGTCTAAAGGCGACACGAAACGTGAGAGTCGATACTTAGCAATATTCATGTCCCAAAGTATAGACTATGTACCATAGTTGGACGCTGAAGAAGCAAGCGGTGATCTGGTCTGTACGGAAGAAGGAATCCCCGTTTCTAGAAATGCCCTAGCTGGCGGAGGTAGCCAAGGGAGACACCTGGATAAGTGGAATAGGTGGAGGAGGCACATCTAGGAAAGCTGTGGGGGCATCATCAAATCTTACCCTTTTGGGTGGACGAGTCACCTAAGCAGCCATGGCGGAGTAGGGAGCCTCCACCCTTAATCTAAATACGATAGAGCCTAAGTAAAGGAAGGCATTTTTAGAAATTGAAAATACCATCATATTCACCATAAAAATTACTTACCTCTTTTCTTGGAAGAAGAGACGCGAGCCTGCAAAGAAGATGGAGTGGAAATACATTATGAGGGGAAAACTCCAACTTGACCCATTCCAGCCATGAGAACCGTATAATCCCTAACAAGGTGAACCCTTAAAGCCTAGAGCCTCTTCCCGTAATCTGTTGACAACTCTGGCAAACCGAAAAAATAGTATAATTCTTGGTGAAGACGTAAAGAACACATCAACTGAATGGTGATAAGAAAGGGAAAGATTTATACCTATCCTCTTGGGCGCACCCCACCTTGCTGGATCCAGAGCACAA
>CAUOFW020001362.1:0-102751 GCA_963454935.2 Ilex paraguariensis
TTCGTCATAGGTCAGCCAATCGGAGAGAAAATCCTCAATAAACCGCCGGTAATACCCCGCCAATCCCAAGAAACTACGTATCTCGAAGACTGACTTCGGTCTCTCCCAATTCATAACTGCCTCAACCTTCTCCGGGTCCACGGATACACCCGAAGCCGACACCACGTGTCCCAGAAATTTCACCTCAGTAAGCCAGAATTCACACTTGCTGAACTTGGCATATAACTGATAATCTCTCAATGTCTGGAGAACAATTCTCAAGTGACTCTCATGCTCCTCCTCAGACTTGGAGTAGATCAAGATGTCATCAACAAAAACCACAACAAATTGATCTAAATAGGGTTGGAACACCCTGTGCATGAGGTCCATGAATGCCGCTGGAGCATTGGTCAATCCAAATGGCATCACTGTGAACTCGAAATGCCCATACCGCGTTCTAAACGCCGTCTTAGGAATATCTTCCTCCCTAACCCTCAACTGATGGTAACCGGTTCGAAGATCTATCTTGGAATAGACCCGTGCCCCCCTCAGCTGATCAAACAAGTCATCAATCCTCGGCAAAGGGTACCTATTCTTGATAGTGACCCTATTCAACTTTCGGTAATCAATACACAACCGAAGAGTCTTATCTTTCTTCTTAGCAAACAGAACCGGAGCGCCCCAAGGTGAAGTGCTCGGTCTAATAAACCCCTTGTCCAACAATTCTTGCAATTGTACCTTGAGTTCTTGCAACTCAGTAGGCGCCATCCTGTGTGGTGTCATAGAGATGGGAGATGTATCGAGATGCAACTCTATAGTGAAGTCCACATCCCTATGTGGAGGTAATCCCGGTAGTTCATCCGGAAAAAATATCCTCATAATCACACACAACCCGAGGTAGACTTAACTCCTGCCTCGCCTCGTCTTCAAGGGTCAGGCTTGCTAGCCAACCCATCAGCTGCCCGTGCCATCTGGAGTCGTATACTGCTTGGGGTAAAGCATCGTGCTTATCCCCTTGAAACATGAAACAAACCCCATCCGGTGTGTAAGCAGTGATTCGCTTTCGATCACAATCAATGACGACTCGGTGTGCCGCCAACCAATCCATCCCAAGGATCACATCGAACTCCGACATGTCCATGACCGAAGGTCCATAGTGAGTAGAATCCCTGAGATCTCCAACTCACACCCCCGACATATCTGATCAACCCTCACCCTAGCACCTAGGGGAGAACTCACATGCAATGGCTCTTTCAAGGTCTCAACCTCTAAGCCCAAGTCATCCACACAAGATGCAGCAATAAATGAATGAGATGCACCAGAATCAAATAACACTCTAGCCCATAAGCGGGAAAGTAGAAATGTACCCTGTATCACCGACGGATCTGCCGGCCCAGTCTGTGGCATCATGGCGTAGACACGCCCCGGAGTCCCTGAAGTCCCGGCTTGTGAGCCCTGGCCTCTTCCTCGACCCATTCCTTGGCCCATCTGGCCAGCTTGCGGTGTCCCTGCACGAGAAATAGTAGGGCCTTGTGCTGCACCCTGAAACTGGTACTGGCTGCCCTGACCCGTAGTAGGGTAGTGAGGAGCATACTGCGTCTGTGGTTGCCCCACTGAAGTCTGAGATTGCGACGACCCATGACCCTGGGATCCCTGCCTCTGAGGACAATCCCTCTTCATGTGACCCGGTTGGTGGCAATGATAGCAAGTCCTCTGGCCAACCTGGTAGGAAGGTCTCTGATTTCTCCCACCTTGGGAGGATTGACTTTGGCCTTGGCCTTGATAACTGCGGCCCTGTACCTGAAATCCTTGTGGAGTAGAAGTCCTTTGCTTCTTCCTCGAGCTAGAAGAAGAGGATTGGCCTTCCTTCTTCTTGTCTTTTGCACTAGACTCCCGGATGCTCCTTGCGTCATCCACCTCTCTCTCAATGGCCAAAGCTGTGGTGACCATCAAGTCGAAGTCTTGTAGTAGAAGACCGACGATTTTACCCCGGATGGATAACTTCAGCCCATCCTCAAATTTTCTAACCTTGGCCATATCTGTGGCCACATATTGGTCAGCGAAACGTGCTAACTCAGTGAATTTAGCCACGTATTCCATCACTGACATCGTTCCTTGCCTCAGATCTAGGAACTCCCGGGCCTTTGCATGCCTCGCAGTCGCCGGGAAGTATTTCCCCATGAAAAGTTCCTGGAACTCTACCCATGTCATGGCCTCCAAGTTCTTGGAGTCTTTCACCCAATCCCACCATACTTGGGATTCCCCCTCCAACTGGAATGTAGCTAGAGTTATCCTGGTGGCGTCAGAGGTGATCTCCATTGCCCTCAAGATCTTGTCAACCTGCCGGAACCAATGATCAGCTACCATCGGGTCCGCCCCTCCCATAAAGATCGGCGGTTGATGTGCCTTGAACTTCTGGAGATGACTGGAGCCTCCTTGGCCCCCACTTGTACCCGTCTGTGCAATAGTAGCGGCCGTAGCACTAGCTTGTGCAATGGTAGCCGCCGCTGCACCAATAGCCTCCATGAAGGCTTGTTGGTCAAAGGCCGGTGGTGGTTGGTTGTTGTTCCGCCTACCACCTCTGCCTCGGCCGCGTCCTCTTCCCCTTCCTCTATTTTCCATCTACACACATGTCAAATAGAAACAGAGCATTTACTTAGTATCCCAAGATAGAAGTCAAGTATTTAAACTTGGAGATTTTCCTCCTTGTTTCACTAGTAGTGCGTGTGCCACCTACTAGTAGACATTTACACATAAAACTATACCATTCATTCCTTTTTTTTTTTGAACCCAAGGTTATGTTTTCTAACCCTAGTGTTTGTTTTTTTTTTTTTTTCATGTGCCTTTTACCATGCATATCATTCACATAATCACTTAGCAAATAATCATGTTTCACATAACACGTTGCACAAAACATGTAACAATTTAAGCACATAAGATGAGATGCACAATGCATGCAATGGTCTAGTCCCAATGCCCAACAAGCCTTAGGTAAATCGTATAACCTAGGCTCTGATACCAAGCTGTGACACCCCAAATTCATGGGGTCCGTTAATTTCCCATCAACCCACGGAATGCCCGTGGATACCGTATAACTCGATATCGCACCGTTGTGTCCCATTTACCGGGATCCATAATTTAACGAAATCCGGGCAGAGTCTCCTTTGTACGGGAAGCTCTACCCCAAAACACAATCTGTGCAATCAACATTTACATGACCCATCCGAGGTCCAATATAATACCATAACCACACAGGGTCCATTTTATACATAAAACTTGACCACACCGGGTCCAATCATCATATTTATATCAAAATATGCAAGGTTATATTAAAACAGTCCATATATACTCTATTACAATTCCTTTACACATTACATGCTAAAATTTAATTACAAATCTACTTTTACAAAAAAAAATGGATTGGAAGCCACAAGTCGGCTTTTCTTCAACCATGTGACCCTGATTGTGAGCCGTCCATTGGTGCATGACCCACACCTGAAATGTTTCCCGTATAGGGTGAGCCAATGCCCAGTAGAATAATCCCTACAGAGGCTACTCATCACCTAAAATGCATATGCAATGTATAAATGCAACATTTCACAACAAGTATTCCCTCCAACAATAACATATAATACAATGTTGGAAAATCATGATGCCATGCCAAGTAATGAGATGAAACTCACCCATGCATGCTATCCCGAGCCCACACCGACTCCCACAACACAATGCGACACTTACGTGTAAAACAAACGTCTTTGATGAAACACATCCAAAGATCATTTTGAAATCAACCATATGTCATAAAACTAATTCATTCTTGGATGTTTCCCATCAAATGAATAATTTATATTTCAAAATCATGTGCCTTTATGGGGTATCGGATTCAGGAATCGCACCTCCGGCTCCGTACGCCGTTACACTTTTCTGAAATTTCACCGCCGGTAAGTGTATGAACCAAGTGGTCGGGTTTTTCACCCGAGGGAGTGTCTAGCCCTACTTGCTATACCCGACACAAGTTTTTTATGCATGTCACCGTGCGACTCCGTAGGACGTTCCATCCCACTTTCCCGAGCCTACCATCAAGTACCAATGTTGGTGTTGATCACCCCATGCAACCCTACACCCACACTCATGCATGTAGCCCATGAATGTGATGTTAATTCCATGTCCATATTGCAATGCATGCCAAATGACAATTTTTAAATATCATTGTATACCATGACAATTAATATCATTTGCATATAATCACATAACCATTTCAAGTTCAATATATCCAAGAGCATATATCAACACTCCAACAACATGATAACACATAATACATGCTAATATTACATTTAATTCACAAGGCATAATATAAAACACAAAGCATGCCCACATGATCCCAATTTCCAAGGGATTACATAAATACTTCCATATACCAAAATCAAGCCAAGATTTTATATGGATCATTCAAACAAAATAAAAATCAGAATATATGATTTTTATATAACCAATTATCTAAACATTCAAGAAATCATAAACTAGCACTTTCTAACTACCAATTCACATTAGAATTGATCCTACCCATTTCCATAGCACCAATCATAATGGAAAAGTATTAGAAATACCCAAAACAGCCCACATGAACCCTATGGACACCTTAGGTTAGAAATAGGTTCGAGTAGGAGGAACCCTACCTCTTGAAGCGTAAAGAATTTGTAGGAAGCCTCAAGAACAAGATTGAAGTCCAAAGCTTAGATTTCTCCAAAATGCTCCCTTTGAATCTTCGGTGAAAATATTTGTTTTTGGTACCCACGCGTAGCTCTCGTCGCATACATCGACTTTAATTCTTGGTCTGACGAATTCCGACCGACGGAACTCCGAGAATCGGCGAAAGAAAACTTGAAGAATTATATTTTTTTCTTCTTTGCTCTTGGGTCTGATCCAGCCGGCCAAATTTTTCAGATATTTGCCACTTTTACACTTTCTAAACACATGGCCCTCGTCGCGCCAAGTGTCGTCCTTTGTCCGGGTTCGTTTTCATCCCGAAACGATTAAATTTCGTACCGATTTAAGCTCAAAATATTTTATATGAAATTTATTTAAAATATTTTTTAAATTTTAAATTTTTATAAAAAGTTCGTTTTTAGGGGTCATCGAACACCCGTCACCTCGAAAAACGTTGAAAAATCTGACTATCTCAGAATTCGACGAAATTTGTCTGGGTAACTAGATTTCGTGAGACGATTCCAACGGTGAAGTCCGTTTCATCATCCGAGGTCTATAAAAATACCAGTTTTTTTTTAACCCACACTATAATGGCAAATTACCATTTTGCCATTTTTTTCAGAAAAAGTTAAAATTTTTCCCGGGTTTCACAAATATTATCTCAATTTAAAGATTTGAATGTTAATTGGGTGAATTGAATGTTAAGGTGATTTTGGATGTTAATTTGATGTATTGGATGTTAATTTGGGAATTTGAATATACATTAGAAAAATCGAATTATATTTGGATGAAATTAAATGTTAATTTATTGCTAACTTGATAAATTGAATGTTAACTCAATGAAATTGAATACTAATTTAGATATTAATTTGATGAAATTGATCTTAATTAGTTGAATTTAAGTATTGATTAAATTAAAATTTATTGTTAATTTTATATTAATATGATGAATTGAATGTTAATTTAATGAATTTGAATGTTAATGTATTTTTAATTTGATAAATTTAATGTTAATTTAACAAAATTTATTTTAGAATCTGAATCATATTTGTGTTAGTTTGATGAATTGAATATTGATTTGCATGAAATTGAATGTTAATATTGATGTTAATGGGATTAATTTGAATAAGAATTGGATAAATTGAATGTTAATTTATGATAATTTAATAAATTAAATATTAATTGGTTGAAATTTAATGCTAATTGTGATATTAGTTTGATGAATTTGATGTTAATTAGTTGAATTTCAATATTAATTAGATTAAACTTTGTTGCTAATTTTATGTTGATTTGACAAATTAAATATTAATTTAATGAATTTGAATGTTAATTTGATAAATTGAATGAAATTGAATATTACTTTGAGAACTTGAATGTCAATTTGGTATTAGTTTGATGAAATAAATATTGATTTACTTGAAATTGAATGTTAACATTGATATTAGTTTGATGAATTCAATGTCAATTATTTGAATTTTAATATTAATTTGATGAATTAAAGGTTACTTTTTTATTAATATGATGTATTGAATGTTAATTGAATAAAATTGAAAATTAATTTTAAGAATTTGAATGTTATTTTATTTTTGGTTTGATAAATTGAATGTTAATTGAATGGAATTAAATATTAATTGGATGAATTGAATACTAATTTGATTAATTTAGATGTTAATTAGATGTCAATTTGATGAATTGAATGTTACTTTAGTATTAATTTAAAGTATTGAGTATTTATTGGATGATTTTAGACGTTAATTTGATGAGTTGATTGTTAATTAGAGGAATTTGAATATAAATTGGATGAATTGAATGTTAATTAAATGAATTGGATAAAATTGAATGTTAATTTGGATTTTAAATTTGATAAATTTCATATTAACCAGTTGATTTTGAATGTTAATTTGTTGAATTAAATGTTACTTTTGTGTTAATTTGATTAATTGAATGTTAATTTATTTTTAATTTGATAAATTTAAAGTTAATTGAATAAAATTGGATGAATTGAATGCAAATTAGATGAATTTGGATGTTAATTTACTATTAATTTGATAAGTTAAATGCTAAGTGGATGAAATTGTATGATACTTTGGTGTTTAATTTGACGATTTGAAAGTTTATTAGATGATTTTGGATGTTGATTTGCGAAATTGAATGTTATTTGGATGAATTTAAAGATTAATTGAGTGAATTAAATTTAATTTGATGCAATTGAATATTAATTTAATGAATTTTAATGTTATTTGAATAAATTCAATGTTAATTTGATTAATTATATGTTAATTTGATGAACTTGAATATTTTTTAGGGATGATATTATAACGATTTGGGTGAATTATATAATGTTTGAAGGTAATGTTATCAATGTTAAGGACGATGTTACCACATTTACTATAATATTACAATGATTTTGGGTGACATTATTTGTATATAAGGCGAATTTGCCATCATTTTAGGTAAGAATATAAAAACTGATGTATATTTACCTTCAAGTTTATAATATTACCTACATATGTTGTAACTTTAACTAATATAATGGTAAATTTGACTTATAATCTTATAACTTTGTCCACTATTGTTGTAATTAATCTTAAACTGTAGTAAATGTAAACTTAATTGTTATTGATGATGCACAAAATGACTTTACACACCAACTGTCAAGTGATTAAAAATAAATGCAGTAATTTAAAGTAAAGAAAGATGGATGAGACAAGATTTTTAGTGGTTTAGTCAACGTGACCTATGCCTACTCTTGAATGGCTTTGGTCGCCGGATACTTTTATTAGCTCAAGGGTGTGGGGAACAGAGAGTACAAGCTTTGAGGGAGAGGAAAGAGTCGTGCTTAGGTAAAGTGTGATGCCCCCCAAGTGTTGGCGGGGTGTGCAATTTATAGTGGTCCCCTAACAGATTGGGGCTACTTTACAACAACTAAACGACTATTTTGGTGGAGTTCACTACTTCTTCTCAACGGGCGAGGAGATTGGGAAGCTCTCTATGAGATGCGGTCAAAGATAAGGTGAGGGTGGACCGTTTCTTTCTGCAGTGCAGGTAAGGCGTCCATGCTCTCCCTCTTGATGACATAGCCAAGCAGAGAGTCTGACTAGTCTTTGACTATGTTGGGCATGGTGGATCTTTTATGAGGTTGGACTTCTTAATTTGGATTTGGACTTTCCACATAGATTGGGCCATTTGGGCTTGACCTATCATTTTCCCCCGACGCCCCGTGTTCAAGGAAACTTGGAGAAGTGTACATTAGTTTGCTCCTTGAGTTATAAGTGGTGGAGACTTCCTCTACTAGATGACTCTTTCCTTCCACAATGTATTTTTGCTTTAGTGTATGCCTCAAGTTTTTTCCACTTTTGCTAGGATTTTTAAGAGAGCCCTTTCAATTTGGGCTTTTCCTTCTTTGAAAATCCTAGGCTATAAATATAACATTTTTCTTCGTTCTACCCATTTCTTCCAACCTATTCAAGAGTGCCTCTTCTTGAAATCTCTGGAGACCCAAAGCTTGGGATTCTTGAATTTGAGCATCAATGTTGACTGGAGAGAAAACCCACATTGGTGCTGAAGAGGAGGTGGGTAACAGAAACACCATTGCCGAATCTGCTGTGTATTTGGGCATCTCTCAGATTTTTGTGGGTTCAAACAAGATGGTTGAGGGGAGCCATGGCAATAGAGTGTTTGACACCTCTCATGGCATTGACCCGAGTGGCTTCGGTGCACAAGGTGGAACTAGAGAGGAGACGGGGGTGCTACCCAGCATGACTTGGGCACCAAAGAATGGGCAATCAGATCTGGCAGCTGGTGGGGCTGTCTAGACTGCGGCTAGACGGGCACCGGAGGTTAGCGGGCATGTGGCGGGCGAGCAGCCTAGTCTGGGTGCTGGTCTGCGTAGCATTGGAGAGTTGCCTCATATAATTAGGCGTGCAGAAAGTGTGGTGGACAATATAGGCGAGATGGGCAGTGACCTGGGCGCCAATATGGGCTGCTTGGGGCACTGATAATGTTGTCTTGGATAGCTCTGGCACGATGGGCAGCTGCCTAGGCACTGATAATGTTGTCCTGGATAGCTCTGGCGCTATGGGCAGCTGCTTGGGCACTGCGAATGCTGTCCTGGGCAGCTCAGGCGCACTGGGCAGCAACCTTTTTTTACTTGAAAGTGTAGAAAATCAGGCTAGGGAGTAGCGGGGAGAGTTGGGCAGCAGCCTGGGCGCATTGGCAGATCTGGGTGCCATTCCAGGAGCTAATCTGGGCACCATAGGCACTGATTTGGGCATTAGAGGTGCTATTTTGCGCAATTTTGAAGGGCCAGACACCTCTCTAGCTACTGGGCTGCCCTGTTTGGGCGAGCAAAGGCGGTCAGACACCTCTCCAGGCATTGGGCTACCTCGTTTGGATGAGCAAAGGCGATCAGGCACCCCTCCAAGCACTGGACTGCCTTGTTTGGACGAGCAAAGGTGGTCAGGCACCTCTCCAAGCATTGGGCTAAACACTATAGGCGTCAAGGAAACTTTGGGTGCTGCTTTTGATGATCAGGATTTGATTGTGACTCCTCCAACCCAAGTTCTTCAAGACTTCCTAGATGGTGGCTTAGAGCACTCCCTACGGTCCCGAAAGAAGAAGCGTAAAGGCAAGGTGGGACTCGATGATGATGGGTCTAAGGTAAGTACTCTTTCTAGTTTATTCCATTCGGATGAAGATATCTTGAGGCATGTTTATGCTTATCACATTCCTCTGACCGTGCTGTGGCGCCAGGCTGAGACGGGCGAGCTTCCTTGCGACGACTCTTCTAGTGATATTGTTGTTTACGAGAAGATGCTTGAGGTTGGGCTAAGATTCCCCATGTCCTCTCCCATTTGTAGCATTTTGCATTACTTTTTCTTGACTCCAGGGCGATTAGCACCTAATAGTTGGAGAGTTTTACTAGGCTTTCTTGCATAATGGAGGAAAGTGCATCATGAAGATACTTCTCCTATGGAGTTTCATGTAGCATACAATTTGAGCGAAACTCCTGCACCAAATAGGGGGTGGTACTACTTTACCATAAGAAGTGGTACAGTGCTCACAGGACTATGCTCCAATTGTCATGGCTGGAAATCTTGCTTCTACTTTGTTGGTGGAGAGTGGGCTGCAGAAGGCAACAGAGCTTTGGTGCCAATACGGTGGGGTGCTGCTAGAAAACCCGGTACGCTGCACATTTGCTTCTTTTTTTTTTTTTTGTCTTATATATGTATGTGTGCTCACCATTCCCTTACAGACATGCCTGTGCTTTCTCAAGACTAGGAGTGGAAGTTAGAGGTTGTCAAGGCTTTCCCTTACAAAGATTTGGGAGCTCTTCTGCCCAAGGATGCTAGGGCCGTTGCTGTTTCCCTGAAATTTGGTGGTTCCTCTTCAAGAAAAAGGGTGAGTGGTTTCCTCCTTTAATTTTCTCTTCCCCTTGGTATTTTTCACCTTCATGATACTTTATTATTTTCGTAGCAAGTAAAAGGGTGGTAGTGTCTCACTATTCTAGCAAGAGCCCTCCTTCTTCCAAGGTGGTGAGGACAGGTGATGCCCCCAAGTGTCTCCTACGGTGGTGCCTCCTCAGCCGACGGCTTCTTTAGTTGCTACTCTAGAGTCTTCCTTGTTGGGCACACCTTCTACTCCTCGTTTGTCCCCTCCTCATACGGAAACATCCGCAAGAGGACCAACTTAGCTTGGTCCTATGCTGGGCAGACCGCCAGTTATTAGAGAAAGGCTTGGGAGGTTTGTGTTCGTACCCGAAGTTTGTTAGCTTAGTACTTCGGGCACTGAAAGGGCTGTCAACACATATTTGGAAGGCCTGGCTCAGGTAAGGGTCCTCTATTTCCCTTTCTCCACTTCCTTCTTACGCCTTTTGTCACCTCTCCACCCTTTTACCTTTTTCTGGTCTCGACTTCATCCATCTGCTTGATTTCAAGGGCCTATAATCACGACAAGCTGAAGTTGGATCTTGACATCGTGCAAAGGGAGCTTCTTATTGCTCAGGGGAGGATTGTCGAGTTCAAAGCAGCTAGTAGTTCTTCTCAGGATGAGCTTGTGGCGGCTCATAAGAGGGCATCTAAGCTTGAGTCTGAGCTTTTGACGACCCATGAGAGGGACGTACCTAGGGAGGGTGAGCTTACTAGGGCTTGTGAATGGGCAACTAAGCTTGAGGCTGAGCTTCTGATGATCCACGAGAGGAACGAGCTCAGGGAGGCTGAGCTTGTAGAGGCCCATGGGAAGGCCATGCTCAGAAAGGCTGCTGCGGAGGCAGAGTTGAAGGCCGCTCAGGAGAGAGCTTCTTGTACTGAGGAAGACTTGGAGAATGGCCTCGCAGATGCTTTCATTGATGGTTTCGAGGAGCTTCGAGGGAAGATCTCTGCTGCTTTCCCTGACATTGACTTCTTAGGTTTCGTGTGTACTGATGATAGTGAGGGGGGCTTTGATAATGCTGAGGATGACGAGGAGGAGGTGGAGGACGATCGTGAGAGTAGTTAGAGTGTTTAGGAATTTTGATTTTTTTTTTTTTAAAGAAAGGCAGTTTATAGCCTCAATTTTGTACTGATACTCCTTTGAAATGAAATGCAAAAGATATTTTTGGAGTATAAACATAGAAAATTTTATTGATCTACTGCTTATATAAAGCAATATTGGGTAATAATTTTCAAAAAAGTACATTGAATATTGGGTAATAACCCCAAAAAATAAAATCAAGTCCCAACTTTCACTACTTTGATGATCTCAAGGTGTCATTGGTAATACTTCTTCAAGTGCTCTGCATTCCGTGGATGGAGTAAGACTTTCTCCTCAGAATTCTGGATCCTGTAGTTGCCCGGCCTCACCACCTCTGTTATGAGGTAGGGTCCTTCCCAATTTGGTCTCAATTTCCCTTCGCATGCATCTTTTGTGGCGAGGATTACTTTCTTGAGGACTAAGTCCCCTGGTTGGAAGGAGCAAGGCTTCACCCTCAAATTGTAATACTTTGCCATATGTCATTTGTACTCCGCATTGCGTACCATAGCCATCTCCCTTGCCTCCTCCACCAAGTTGAGGTTGATGCGGAGTCCTTCCTCATTGGTGATGGGGTTGTGGTGCTGGACCCTTAGAAAGTGTTCCCCGATTTCCAGAGGGATGACCACCTCAGTTCCAAAGGCGAGGGAGAAAGGGGTCTCCCCAATAGGAGTTCTTGGCGTAGTTCGATAAGCCCACAATACACCTGGTAGCTCGTCCACCCAAAGACCTTTCGCTCTTTCAAGCTTTGTCTTTAGGTTGAGTAGTACTATTCTCACCATGACTTCTGCTTGTCCATTTTTCTATGGGTGTGTTGGGTTGGAGTGAAGTTGTTCTATCTGAAGGTCGGAGCAGAAGGAATTCAACAGCTTATTGTCGAACTGCTTGGCGTTATCACTAATAATGGCATAGGGAATCCCGAAGCGACAGACCAGGCTCTTCTAGATAAAATTTTTGACCTTCGCATCTGTAATTTTAGCTAAGGGTTCGTCCTTTGCTCATTTGGTGAAATAGTTGATTATCACCACCACGAACTTGCACTGTCCTTTACTGAGAGGCAAGGGGTCTAGAATTTCAATGCCCCACTTGGAGAAAGGTCACGAACTTGAAATAGTTGTTAGCTCCTCCAGTGGTTGCCTGGACACAATTACGAAGCATTGACACTTGTCATACTTCATGGAGAATTCTTGGGCGTCCCTTACCATGGAAGGCCAAAAGTAGCCTTGTCTGAGCACCTTGTGGGCAAGGGAGCGCCCTGCAGAGTGGTTCTCACAGATTCCCTTGTGGATCTCTTGCAGGGCATAGTGAGCTTCTTCGGGTGAGAGACATCGCAGTAACGACAAGGAATAACCTTTATTGTACAAAGTGTCCTACAGGACAGCAAACTTGGAGGCTCTCATCCTCAACTTCCTAGCCTCTAGAGGATCATTTGATATCACACCTTCTTGGAGGTATGCTCTTATTTGGGTCATCTAATTTGACTCAACTGATGCACAATTGACATTTGTGGCCTCCATGTCCAACTTGCTCGGCTCGAACTGGTGAGCAATGAATGTTGGCTCTCCTGATGGGGCTTCCACGGATGAGGCGAGCTTTGTGAGTACATCAGCAGCTATGTTGTCTTCTCTGGGGATGTGGCTTATCTCAAAGTAGTGGAATCTTGTGATCATGCTTCTCGCCATGCCAAGGTATTCCTATATCCTGGCTCCTTTGACTTCAAACTCGCTTTTCACTTGATTAACTATTAGCTGAGAGTCACTGTAGGTGGCGAGGTGTTGAGCTTCCATTTCCACTGCCAATCTTAATTCAGAGAGGAAGGTTTCGTACTTCGCCTCATTGTTGGAAGCAATGAAGTAAAGCTTCACTCCATACTTGAGAGTGGTACCATCTGGGCTAATCAAGATTAGGCCCGCTCCTCCTCCTTCACTGGTCGAGGAGCCATCTGCATAGAGTTTCCAAAGTAGAAGAGATGAGAGTTTGGAATTTAAAGTAGGCGATTGGGCACCTGGGGAAGCAGCCTGGGTGCTAAAGGGAGCAGCCTGGGCGCCTAGAGGGATTGCTTGGGTGCCAGATGGGGCCTGGGCACCTGGGGGGATTGCTTGGGCGCTTGGAGATGAAGTCTGGGCGCTTGGGGAGGAGACCTAGGCACCAGAACTGACCTGAGCGCCCAATTTGGGTGCCTAAGAGTCTTTGCTAGGCTTTTGGGTGTCCCCGTTGGGCATCTAGGCATCCTTGCAGTTCCCTTCTTCTACTGGTGTGAGGTCGGCAATCAAATCTGTCAGGGCTTGTGCTTTGATGGCTGCCCTTGGTTGGTACTGAATGTCAAACTTTTCGAGTTTCGCTACCTATTTAAGAAGTCTGTCGGATACGTCTGGCTTTTTCAAGACTCTTTTAAGAGGTTAGTCTGTGACGACCACTATGTTGTGACTCTGAAAGTAGTGTCATAGTCATCTCGCCGTCGTGATCAGGGCGAACGCCAATTTTTCTATTCCTGAATATCTGATCTCTGCCCCCCAGTATGCCCTGCTCATATAATAAATTAGCTTCTGCACTCCATTATCATTTCTGATGAGTATTGAGCTTACTGCTGATGAAGAAGCATAAAGGTAAAGATGGAGAGTTTATCTCGGAGTGGCATGTGATAGGAAGGGAGGTGTAGCTAGGTAGACTTTGAGCTTTGAAATGCCTCATCTGCCTCAGGTTCCCACTCAAAGGCCTTCAGGAAAATCTTGAAGAAGGGTAGACATTTGTCTGTAGATTTGGAAACAAACCTATTGAGTGCTGCGATTCTCCCATTGAGGTGTTGGAGCTCCTTGGTCGAGGAAGGTGACTTCATGTTGAGGATGACCTTGATTTTATTGGGGTTCGCCTCAATTTTCCTCTGATTGACCATAAAGCCCAAGAATTTTCCAAACCCTACGCCGAAGGTGCACTTCTCAAGATTGAGCTTCATGTGATAGGACCTTAGGACATTGAAAGTTTCCTAGAGGTGATCAATGTGGTCTACTATTGTGAGACTTTTCACTATCATGTCATCCACGTACACCTCTATCGTTCGCCCGATTTGAGATTGGAACATCTTATTCACCAACTGTTGGTAGGTTGCTCCTGTGTTATTCAGTCCGAATGGCATGACCCTGTAGCAATAAGTTTCCTTCGGAGTGATGAATGATGTCTTCTCTTGGTCTGGGGGGTACATGCTAATCTGGTTGTACCCAGAGTAAGCATCAAGGAAAGTGAGTAACTCATGCCCCGCGGTGGTGTTGATGAGGAGGTTGATCCGTGGCAGCGGGTAGCTATCTTTCGGGCATGCCTTTGTTGAGTTCTGTGAAGTCAACGCAGAGACGTCACTTTCCATTAGTTTTAGTGACCATCACCACGTTGGAGAGCCACTCAAGATATGCTACTTCTCTGACGGCCCCGTTATCTTTTAGCTTTTCTACCTCCTTGTCCATAGCTTGGGCCCTTTCAGTGGAGGCGCCCCTTAGCTTTTGGTGAACAGGCTTGTGGCGTGGATTGACAATGAGATGGTGTGTAGCCACTTTTGGGTCAATGCCCTCAAGGTTTGCATGTGACCATGCAAAGACGTCCATGTTACATCTCAAAAAGTCTATTAGCGAGCCAACCAAATCTTCAGAAAGGGAAGAACCGATGTATACTCTTTTGTTTGGGTGCTCCTTATCCAAGACCATAGGGGTGAGCTCCTCGACTGATTTTCCTCTCTCTATGGTGGCGTCATCCCTTGGGTCACGGGCATTAACTTGCAACGCCACATATATCTTCATGGTCTTCATGGAGGAGACATAGCACTCCCTTGCTGCTACCTAGTCTCCTCTGACCTCTCCGACTCCATTCGTGGTTGGCAAGCGGAGGATGAGGTGATAGGTGGAGGGCATAGCTCTTAATGTGTTAAGAACAGGTCGCCCCAGTATGATGTTGTAGGCTGATGGGTAGTCTATGACTAAGAAATTGACCATGACTATGGAGCTTCGGAGTGCTGCTCTGGTTGTGACAGGTAGGGTGATGGAACCTAGGGGATACACCTTCTCCCCTGAGAACCCAATTAGGGGTGATCTAATAGGCTACAGTCTCTCCCTGCCTAGGTTGAACTTGTCATAAGCCTCTGCGAATAGTATATCCGCAGAGCTGCAGCTATCCACTAGGATCCTGCGCACCTAAAAATTGGCCACGGTCATGGTGAGCACCAGGGGGTCGTCATGGGGGTGCTGGATTCCCTCTAGGTCCTTATCTGAGAAAGATATGACCTCGTTGTCGCCCTACTTTAGCACTTTGGATGGGCACATCTTGTCGAGGTGCCTTGCCTTTCTGGCGTGGGCCTTCATTGCAGAGAGTGATTCTCCACCTCCTACTAGTCCTCCCGAGATGATGTGGATCTCCCCCACGGGCTGCTAGTCTTCTTGATTATGAGGTGGTGCTGCTCATTCCCTATCAGCAACATACTGGCATAGGTGACCACGGTGGATGAGTTCCTCAATTTGTCTTTTGAGGTCATAGCAATCATCGGTGTCATGCCCATGGTCGCGGTGAAAACGGCAGTACTTGTTAGGATTTCTACGATTTGGAGGAGATTTCATCTTTCCTGGCCACTTTATGGCGGGGTCATCCTGGATTTGAAATAGGATGTGCCCGACAACGACATTGAAGGGAGTGAAGGCTTGTTGGTCCCTCTGAGGAGCAAGACCTAACCAGTCTTTGACAGGAACCTTCTCTGTTCTGCTGCATTTGTTGCTAGTCTCCTTCTTGTCTTCCTATCCCTTCCCTTCCTCTTTTCCCCTGCTCTAGAGGACTCACCTCGCCTGACCCTTGTGATGTCCTTAGCATTCATGTATTTTTGAGCCTTTGCTAGCAACTCTGACATGCTCTTTGGTGGACGCTTCATCACTGAGAAAAGGAAGCTTGACGAGTGGAGGCCTCCCAAGAAGGCAGTCATAGTCACTTTGTCGTCGGGCTCATCAACTTGGAGTACCTCCCCGTTAAAACGAGTGAGGTAACTCCTCAGGCTCTTCTCGCGGTCCTGTTTTAATTTAAACAAGTGTGTGACAGGCTTCTGGTGGTGACGCCCTCCAATAAAATGCAAAAGAAATGACCTGCTCAGTTCGACAAAGGAGTCAATGGAGGCTGGGGAGAGCTTAGTGAACTATTGTCGGGTGGACCCCTTCAATGTGGTTGGGAATAACCTACACATGATTTCGTCTCGGATGTTGTGCAGTTGCATAAGAGTTTTATAGGTGTCAAGGTGGTCTGGTGGATCTTTTGTTCCGTCAAAGGTCTCCATGGATGGTATTTTGACCTTCTAAGGGAGGGGATAGTTAACCACGTCAGGCTTGAAGGGCGTGTCTATACGCCTTACCAGGTAGTCTACTGTCTCGAATCCCTACGCCTTCATGGCATTGAAGATGTCATCCAATTGATTTTGTACTTCCTTGATCTTATCGTCCCAATGGTTGGGGGCTCCCCTGGAATGATCATGGAAATGACTCTCATATTCTATGCATTGGTTCTCACCCTCATCCTCCTAGAGATGAGGATCCTCATCATGGGAAGCAGGAGGAGGAGGAGGGGGTGGAACTCCCTTATGTTGGGCTCCCTTGTATGGGGCACCCAAGGGGACTCCAAAGGGGCGCCTAGGTGCGGAGTAGCAGCAGGGTGTGGAGCTCCTTGATGTCTAGGGCGTAGAGCTCCTTGAGGTCCTCTTTGCTGTGCACCACCAAGTTGTGATCCTCCTTGTCCGGCGAGCATGAGATGCAGTATCTGCTGGTTTTGGGCCACCAGCTGTTGCATGGTCTCCAGCATTTGTTATGGATTTGGAGCTGGAGCATTTGAGACAGAGTTGGTAGGTGGAGGGGCAACTTCCTCCTCTCGTGGAAGATTGTCTTTAGGTTGGTTCATGAATCTGGTAGTGATCGCCATTGGTTCAACAAATGCAATGTTTAGGAGTGAGAATTTTATCGATTTCCCACAGAAGACGCAAAACTGATGATGCACAAAATGACTTTGCACACCACCTGTCAAGTGATTGAAAATAAATGCAATAATTTAAAGTAAAGAGAGATGAATGAGATAAGGTTTATAGTGATTCGGTTAACGTGACCTACGTCCACTCTTGAATGAATTTGGTTGCCGGGTACTTTTATTAGCTCAGGGATGTGGGGAGCAGAGAGTACAAGCTTTGAAAGAGAGGAGAGAGTCGTGCTCAGGTAAAGTGTGATGCCCCCCAAGTGTTGGCGAAGTGTGCAATTTATAGTGGTCCCCTAACAGATTGGGGCTACTTTACAGCAACTAAACGGCTATTTTGGTGGAGTTTACGACTTCTCCTCAATAGGCGAGGAGGTTGGGGAGCTCTCCATGAGATGCGGTGAAAGATAAGGTGAGGGTGGACCGTTTCTTTCTGTGGTGAAGGTAAGGCCCCCATGCTCTCCCTCTTGATGACATAGCCAAGCAAAGAGTCTGAATGATTTTGGACTATGTTGGGCTTGGTGGATCTTTTATGAGGTTGGGCTCCTCAATTGAGATTTGGACTTTTCACATAGATTGGACCATTTAGGCTTGACCCATAAGTTATAATTTGACCAAAGTTGTTGTAAATTCGTCCACAACGATTGTACTTAATTTATTTCTATCGTAAATTTACCTATAATCTTTGTAATGCAACCTTTAAATAGGGTAACTCACCTTACTCTAATAGGTAGTAACCTTATTCCATTTGTTCGAAATTCACCTCCACTGTAGTGAATATCTCTGAACAGTTGTAAAATTACCAAAGTAGTTGTAAATTCATCTACAGTGACTGTAACTTAATCCATTTCTATTCTAAATTTATTCACAATCTTCATAATTTAACTTTAAATGTGATAATTTTGTCTATAATTGTGGTAACCTTACTCTAATACGTTGTAACCTTACTTCCTTTGTTGTAAATACACCTCCACCGGTGGTACTAACTCCCACTTTTGTTGTACGTATCACGGACAAAAGGTGTGGTCTATATATAGTACTACCTTACACATTAAATTGTCTTTTCTAACTTTTAAAAGAAAACCGGTTTTGGAGGTTACTGATTACCTCATTGGGAAGCTCAAAATGTAAAAGCAAATGTTATCTACATTCCCAATTACAAGGCAAGCTCATCAATGGTCCCTATTGAATTTTGGTATATGCACCATTAACATTTTATATAAAAATTTTCATGGGTAAAAATTCTCAACATGCCTTTTCATGCATGGGTAAAAATTTTTTTTTTCTTCCCTTTTTTTTAAGAGCAAATAAGATCCCTAAATACGGTCTCCAAATAATATTTCTCTTTTTTTAATCTTTTTATTTATAAGATAAATGAGACTTGAACTATTGACACAAGATAAAGTCTTTATAATATAAAAGATACCATTAGACTAAAGGCGATACCATTGGGTCAAATTTCTTGACGCTGCACTTCCGGGCCACATGGTGCTTATCTCATAAGTCAGATATTGACCTCAAAACACATTTTTGGGACCATATGTCCTTTGAAAATTATCTGCAATTTTCAGTTATGTGTATGTGTGTGTGTGTGTGAGAGAGAGAGATCACGGATACATTAATGTGAATTATATAAATGTATAAAACCCGACTCTGTCAAGAACAGGGAAAGAGGACACTGATATATAAATGCTCCAATTACCTCTTTGGAATCACTTGAAAAATTTCTCATCGAGGATCTTAGTCTTAGTGCATACTTTGTGAGAAGGTATGTCAATCGAAGCTCTGGCAATGGCGGGCACGGATTATATGGAATGTGGAATTAACCTTGAAGCATGGGAATGCTGTGGCTCGGAACAGCCACCTCCACATCTTCGAGCTGATCAACGATATCTGAGCATTGAGGCTGGCAGAAAGGGTGATGATAAGTTGGCAGACAATAGCGAGGTGGTCAAAGCAAAGATGCGAGAATGAGCTAAAGAAGTTGCTTCAAAGAAGAATGCATTTCAATTCGAAATATTTTAGATAGTGTATCAACTTTTTATTAACAATTTTGTTCTTTCGAACTTATTTAAGCAACTTTGTGAAGTGGGAGGGTGGTGATGGCAAACTAGAGATCGCAAATGAGTGGATTGGGTTGGATTAAATTGAATTGGGTTAAACTAAATTCAATTCATTTTTTATTTATATAGTAAATGAGTTATAATGAGTTGAATTTATAACGAATTGGGTTAAACCGATTAACCTATAAAATAATTAAAATTATTAATAGACACATTAGTAAACTAAAATGCGCACACACACACATTAGTAGTACACAAAAATACAAATATATACATACACACACACTAATACACCAGAACACACATAAACTAATACACTAAAAATATACACAGTAGTACACTAAAATATACACTAATACACTAAAAATACACACGCATATACTAACACAAAAACCATAACACATTTAATTAAAAAAAAATACACACATAATGGGTCGGGCCAATTGTGAGCTATGAGTTGGTTTGTGGGTTGACCCATGGGTTATGGCCCAACCCGTGTGTCACGAGTTGTGTATTAAGATGTGTGTTTTCTGTGTATAAGTGTGTGTATGTTTTGGTGTATTAGTGTGTATGTATGTATTTTTTGGTATATTAATATATTTATTTAATTTTATTACTTGTGTTATTTAATAAAAAGATAAATATTCAACCTAATGGGTACCCATTTGTAATCCATATTAATCCGCTTAATTAAAATGAATCATATTACTCAATTTATTTAGAACTCATATTAATTAATATAGGTACCCAACACATTTATTTATGGGCGGGTTGAACAGATTAATGGATAATGGGTTAAGATTGCCACTTTTATGACAAACCATCACTAATTTTTGAGTTAAATTCAAGAATGATCTCTAAACTATTTGCTTCGTCTGACTTTAGTCCAATGTGTTACTTTAGTTACCTCGAGTTGGAAACCTCAATGTGTTACTTTAGTTCCTCCTAGTTGGAAACCTGACTTGAACCTGAAAGATAATGTGTTATGGCTGCCCAATTCAAATTCTTATCTTTTTTCCACTCAGTTTGCATGGGAATGTTTTAGGGTTAAGGGGCATCACGAGTCTGGGCCAAAATAGTTTGGTTTACTGGAGTAGTTCCAAGATTTAGCTTTGTTATGTGGCTTGTTGTGCAAGAAAGATTACCGACGCAAGATAAACTTTCGAATTATGGTATTTTACATAGGCCTCTTGTGTTTTTTGTCGTAGAGATGTGGAAGGCCATAATCATTTATTTTTTGCTTGCTCTTTTACTAGTAGATTGTGGATGTCACTACAACTTAAGTTTAATGTACAATGGCCAGGTAATGTGTGGAAAGATTTTGTCCAATGGTTTGCAAGGAACACATGATAGGGAAAAAATTGAGTAGTCTGATTGGGAGATTGATGTTGTCCACTTTCGTCTATAAGGTTTGGATGGAGAGAAATCAGAGAACTTTTAGAAATTCTTATTAGGATGTCACTACTATTTACAAAGACATTGTAAACTGCATTAGACAGAAGCTTAATTTGCATAGAGGGGTGGGGAAAACCCTCCTTAATTTATGGCTCCAAAGGCAATGGTCCCTCCCATATTCTATTTTCTGCTTGGACTCTTTTGAGGAGCTGGAAATCTTGGTTTCTGGCTGCTTGCTCATGGACTGCTGGTTGGAGAATTCCTCTTATGGATTTGCTGTTGGGATGCCACTTCTTCGTCTAGAAGACCTTGTATTCCTTTCCCCCTTCTTTCTTTGTCTTTTGGATGTCAAATGTTTCGCTTGTTGGTTGCTGGTTTTTATCCGATGGTGCTGTGAACTGGTTGCTGATTTTTTCTAGCGCCTTTTTGCTTTGTGTTGTGTTCCATCATGCTGATGTTATATTTTATTTTTTGATATGCAATAATATAATAATACTATAAGCGATCTAATTAATCTATTTAACAAAATAAAAGTTAAAAATTCTACAATATAATAAGATGTGCAAATACCTAAAGGGGTCAGAGAGATACCTAAATAAATGATAAATTAAGTACTCAAAAACTTATAGAATAAATTAATACTCAAAAACTTATAGAATAAATTAATAATTAAATTTAACAATAATTAAAATATTAATTAATTATTTGGTACATAATTTTTTATTTAATTTAATTATACATATAATTCTCTTGTTTTATAAAAATAATATTATTTACATTTATTTATGGGCAATGCACGTCATATATATATAGGCCTCCGCATTCGCACTAAGCTGTTAGTCACATTATCTTATTCCTTAAGATATTTGTCCTTACTAGTTTAATCATTGGGAGATGCAAAAGCTTCTCTTGAGCCCCATAAAAAGAATCTTCTCGTAACCGTTTGGAACATGAATCAAGTCAATAATACAATATTTTTAGAGTTCTTCTCTTGTTCTCTCTACGGATTCAAATTCACATACAAAGAACGTAGAAAAAAGTAAAAATAGACAATTCAAGAAATTGGATCAAATCTGTGTCACACAATTCGTGCAGATGCGCTTTATCACTCCTAGGGCACATTCGTGCTTTGAGTGTGGATTGCTCTCAGTTTACCAAATTTACAAATTCAAGTTTAATATTTCTTGAATTCGGCTAAGCAGAAGATTCAACTTCAACTTTGTAATTATTTTGAAATTAAATTAGATTTACAGGTATTTTAGTGTTTTGATTAGGCTAATGTAACCTTAACCTTTTACTTTTTGGAGATGATACACATCAAACTTGAATTTTTCAAAGATGATAAATCAACTCATTTAAAAATTCAATGGTTTGTCACATATTTGCACATAATATTTAAGTTTTTAAATTATATTTTTATTAATTTTTATGTATCTATGTATATAATATGACACTCTTGAAGACGATCCCGCTCTATTTTTTTTATTTATTTATAAGTTTTGTCACTTTTGTTGTCGCTCCTGCTAACCACTTTAGGTAATGTTATCCTTAATGCCCTATTCTTTGAAATTCAATGACAAACTAGGTGATGTAATGAAGGGAAACGGCGCTCAGTTTGGCGGCGGAATTGGACACGTAAATTTGTAGACCTTGACTACTTCAATCAATTGCATTCAGAATTCATAAATCCGTGAACTTGGAAGAGCAACAATCCGAATAGTTTGCCTTGGTTTGGATTTTGGCTCATTTTAGTCCGTTTAAATTATAAAAATAATTAAATCTATACAGTTCAAATAAGTCTAGCTAGGTTCGAATAGGTTTTTATTTATAGGTATTCAAGAAAATGATGGTCTTACATTTTTACCCATTAACATGAGACAATTTAAACATCTCTTTTCCTATTTCTCAAGTAGATTTTTGAGAAGTATGTATATAATCTTCAGATTTTATTGTTTGTTTCAGTTTCTTAAATTTTGTGCTGACATATTGGATTCAATTTTGGCTCGAATGCTTTTGCAAAATCAAGCTTAAGTAAGTATCAAAGCTCAAACAGTTGAGTTTGAGTCGTGTTTGAGCTCATCTACTCATAAACAAAACCTGAAGATATACTTAAGTGCTACAAGATAGCTAATCAACATAACAGGGCTTTAGTGCAAAATAATGACTATTACTGAGTAATGTTTATGTTAATGTTTTGTGTATAGCAATGGAAATTTATTCTCACTCCATTGGAAAGCCTAATTCTTCTAGTGTCCGATGTATGGGGTCGGGATTTGGGTTTGAGTCTCGATCTGATCTTTTTCAGGGTGAGGTCCAAATCCAAGGTCAGAATTGGGTTTGGGGTTTCAGTTTTAATGACACCTTGAATATGCCTAATATTGAGTTCGATAGTTGGAGTTGTGCTCTCTTAGATCGGGAGCCTAGTTCGCTTTGGATGCCCCTAGAGCTCGAGTTCAGGCCTTGAGCTCCCTACATCTACCTCTTAAAGAGGGCAGCATAGAAGACAGTTGGCTTCCTCTAAGCACCACTTCAATAGTAACGGTTGCTTATCCAGGCATAAGAATTACAATTGCTCCAGTACTCTCCACAACCGCTGCGAGATAGTAGCAACCGTTACAAGGAGGAGCAATGATCACTCCAAGGATCAAGGGAAGCTCAAGACCAACTATAAATGAGGGGCATAACCCCAAGTAATACACACAAGCCATTGTAGACTGGAACAACAATTCTGTAATCCCATTTTATTAATATAAGTCCGAGGAGCAGGAGACTCCCTTAAAAGTGGATTAGTCAAGCTTCCAAACTGGTGAACCACTATAAACTCTTCACGTGTTGACTCTTGTTCCCTGGTCTCAAACCTTAAGAGCCTAAGAGCTCAAACTGAATAACTCAGTTCCCATTAATCCCTATCTCTACTCTGTCGTGTTATAAACATCATCAAGTTCAATTATAGGTCAAGGTCTAGGTCCAAGTCGCAATCTGGGTCAGGTTTCAATGTCCGAGGTCTAGGTTTGAGTCATACTCTAAGTTCGAAGGCCTAGGTGAGGTGTGGGTTAGTGTCCAACTTCTAAGACCAATTTCTTGTCCAAGTTTTTTGTGGGTTCGGGTCTGGTGTTGGGGGTAGAGTCCAAGTTTGATTCCCAGTGAATGATCAAAATTTTGTTTTGAAACGGTTAAAACATATGAAACATTTCTATTTTCCACGAGAACGAAACGAATCAGTGATGAAATCAAAATTCTAATACTTCTAAGTGTTTCATAATGATTGGAAGTGTTTTGTAATGTTTCATTGCATTTGTAGTACAATTGTTTCGAAATGTTTGAAATTATTTCAAGATACTTCGATATATTTCGACCAATGTTTTAAAAAAATAATTCTTAAATTTTTTTTTTATTCTGTTTTCAAAATATGTTGAAACGTTTTCGAAATAAGTCGAACTGTTTTCATTTCCTAGATGACCGAAATGAAATTTTGATCATTATTCTCATTTTGGGGCGGGGTTTGGGGATTAGTACTATATATGAGATTCTAAGGTTAGGGCATCACAAATAGTTATATTATTGAATGTAATCAAGAGTTTTTTGATCAAATTTAATTTAACAAGTAAAAATGTTGATTGATCCAAATACTTTAATAGGTTTTCAATTCTTTTCTTTTCCTAAATTGATTTCGTTCCCTATGTTTATTCCATTCACACGTAAAAATATGACCGCGTACTAAATGCAACATAATTACCCAAAAATTCGTGGAATTCCCACAACAACTGCTATGCGAGTAATTCACGATTATCAAATATGTTACTACGGATAACGTGTTTGTTTAAACTTGACAACCTGTTTGTATCGAAGAAGTAATGTTGCTTACCAAATTTTAGCTGCATCATTGCTTTTACTATTTACAAATATTACAACATCATCAACTTTAGTCATTGGTGACATCATGATTTTCTGATGAGTTGAAGAAGAAAACGAGGTCAGAAAATCATCACGGACATAATGTTTTGTTGTTTCTGTTCAAATGTTACTTCTTTCTATTCAAGGTTTAACTGTTATAACCTGTTGATTTTGATTTAAACTCGTGATTCTTAAGAATAAAACAGTTATATTTCCTAGAATAGATCCTATATATACACTTGTCATGTTTCGCCTTGTTTTGTCAACAAATCAACCCATACTCTGGTTCTCAATATCATAGACATACAATTCACATTTCTACCAATATCATGTCGATTTCCTTAGAAGCTTTGGCAATGGCGGGTGCTAATTACCTTGAATGCAGTGTGGATTTTGAAGACTGGGAGCACCAAGACTTAGAACCACCTCCACCCCATTTATTAGCCGAAGAAGATGAAGTTGAAGATGAGGATGAAGAAGAAAACTATGTCAGGAGGGTGACAAATGTTAATTATGGCTCTCCTGTCGGAAATTACTTGATGGATTGCGAAAATCAGTCAGAAGCTTCTCATAGTCTGAAGAAACATTGCCTAGATGATGAAGGTGGTAATGGTGACGACGACTTTAATGACAGTGAAGGTGATGGGAGTAGCTATTGGGTAATAAGATTCAGCTGCCCTATTATACTGCTAGATGTCAAGAAGGAGGATGATGATCATGAGAACCATTACAAGGACATGGATATTCCACTGATGATCTCAGGACTTAAGTATGGCACCATGGATAGTCCATATCATATCCAAAGAGAATTTCAGTGTCTAATATTAACTATTGTTCGAATTCTACTTCTATTTGACGGGGATCGGAAAAACATTGTATAAGCTTGGATACAAAGACATGAAATTAGATAATTCGTTTCCATTTATTTATTAGTTTTGTAATTTAGGATTCATTGGATTTATTTTTAAGGTGATTCTTTATGGGATTTATCTTTTAATTAATAGTAGAGTTGTATTAGGATCTTTAATTTGGGAATGAGGATTTTTGTGTAAAAGGACTGATGTATTGATTTGAAACATACTTAAACTTGAATTAGTGAAGATTGCTAAATTTCTCTTCTTCCCCTTGTTTTTCTCGTAGTTCTTCCTCTTTCTTCTAATTATTTTTTTTCCTAATCATACGCTCTCGCCGATTTCCTTTTCGTGCTACACCGCCTTAGTATAAAATCAAATCAATCTACATTAAGTGGTATCAGTGGTAGTCAATCCACATTAGTGTTATAGTGTGCTTTAGGGAATCTATTTCTTTTTCCTAATATTGGGAACTGTCAGATTAAAAATGGGGTTTATTTACTATTAAAACTTACAATTAATCTAATTACTATTAAATTAGGCTTTATAGCATATATTGCTTGAGTTCTTGTTTCTTTTGTAGGTAGGTGAAAAGTGCGCAGCTTATGTAAAGTACTAAAAAGATTTGTCACAGTAGCATTACTTGCAACAACAGATTGCTAAGCTTTCTGTTAAACTTAGTTTAAAATAATATGCCAATTATCTTTATATTAGCTTCATCATCCATTAGTTTCTCCCACTCCTCAAAGAAGCTGGTGGACGGTGAATGAGCAGAAAAGTAAGTTGGTATTGTGCTTTCCATTCGGCTGTAGACAATGCCAGTAAGTTTGTAATGACTGCATTCCTCTGTTTTGAATGTGTAGTCTCATATTGATGGAAGCCTTTTTGCTTTCTTTATCTCCTATTGAGTATGGATTCTGCTAAAAGTACCAGCTCAAGGCTGGCACTTTCTTTAGAATTCTGGACTCTTGGTTTTGTTGTTAATCTTTTGGTTCTACTTTTGTAATGGGTGGATGCATTGTCATGTGAGCATCACCCTTTGTTTTGATCTTATAGTTCTCCTTCTTTCTTTATGAATATAATTTACTTTCCTAAATACTTTCCAATTCTATGAATTTGTATTTTATTACTCATTTTGGCCTTTCTAATTTGTAACACTTATTGTTTGTTTGGTACGATAGAACAATAGAAGGATGAAAATTTTGAAGGATTTATAAAACGTCATATTTGGTAAGGAAATAAAATAGGAAGGATAAAAAAGTGGATGAATTAACTTTTCTTCCAATTCACAAAAATCAATCCCTCAAAAATTGAGAGAAAAAATGCATGAAAAATTAATCATGTATGTTGAAATGTATGTTATTTCTATATATATTTTGGTATATACATGCTAGTAAATGCCCGTGCCTGAAGATACAGAGTGAAAAAATAAATTATTTTCAATTAAAAGACATACAAAATAAAAGAGCGCTAAGGATATTAAAGAATAACAAAAAACAACAAATTCATACCTAAAAGCATTATGAAACAAAAAATATTGAAAATTGCTAAAATCGAACACTTCGTGCATTTGAAGCATATTTAATGGCAATTTATTTTTTAGAATGTCATAAAACACCTTTCTTAACACATAGAAATGTCCAAAATTTGTCATTTGGTTCACGAGGTGGTGAAGGTGGCCAATAAAGTCACTGCAAAAATTATCAAGAAAACTCGAAAATGACAAAGAAATATTTAGTACCACATCTATGATAGGTTTCACCATTCTAAAAATTGTGCGCCAAAAAATCTATTGGCATATGATACTATTTTTAGGACTCTTTTCATATGTAAATTAGAAAGATCACTAAGCCAAAATGATATTAGTAAATCATTATTTTGCAGACACTCGGTATTGTTTTGGATTGGTCCTTGTAGCAAATAATATTGAAGTTACTGTATATCTGCAAAATGATACTTAAACGCACGTGTTAACGTGTGGATGAGTGAAACAATATTTTCTTAACTGTGCAACAAATGATAGTGAAGAGAAGATTTCTATTATTTCAAATTTTGCTGAACCAGCCCACCTCCTTTCCCAATGGTTTGATTGGTTTTTAGGAATAATTTAATAACTTTTTCGTTCATAAAGAATTTCTAACTTAGTGTATAATTAATGGTACAATATGCATTTATATTTTTCAATAAAAATTTAAAAAATTAAAATTAAAAATTTTAAAAATAAAAAATACTTTTTACATCTTATCAAACAACCACAAAAAAAAAGGTCAATCCTTCTTATTTTTCATCTCTCTTACCAAACATAGGAGGAAAGAAAAGATTCATCTCCTGATGGATGAAAAATGTATCACTCATATTTTTCATCTTTCCATTTTTTCATCCATCCTACCAACGGACCATAATGCTGTGTTTGGTTCGATGGATGAAAAAATGGAAGAATGAAAAATGGAAAGTGTAAGAGTGATATACTTTCCATCCTTCAAGGGAGGAATCATTCCTTCCTTTCTTTGTATTTGGTAAGAGAGATAGAAAGTAGGAAGGGTTGATTTTTTTATGTTTGGTAGGATGGAAAAAGTATAGATATATATTTTACCATTATATCTATATATAAATTTAATGTATATATAATACTAGCAATTACTTGTGCCTGAAGGCACTATCTAATAAACAAAGAAATTGCAATTAATTGATCATGCTCAACGTTGATGTATAACACAAAACATTGTATATCAATATGAACCATACAAAACAAAATTTAAATAAACCAAGATGTTTGGTACAATTGACCTTTAAATATCAAATGGAAAAAGTCATAAAACATTTAAAAGAAAATAAAATGCTAAGCTAAACTAACACCTAGGATTTAAACTATACTTGCTATGGTAATTGAATTTCAAATTTTACAAAAAAAAAAGAAAAAAATAGAACACAATTAAACTTATCAAAGGACCATACCAAATAACCATAAAAACAATCATAATTAATCTCCTCTAAATTGATTTTCAAAACTTTCAACCAAAGAAGGAGCCTGCCCCATGACCATCCAGTTCACCTCAATGCCGTAGCACCACCAAATTCTACTTCAGAATCTCTAGTGCCATTTAATACGAATTGCCCACATTGTCAGAGAACCTCTCATCTGAAAAAATAACAAACTCCCGTTAACAATCTCACTTACACATACACATATTGCTTGTAGATTTATATTAGTTTACTAGGTTGAGATTTACCTATATATACTTGTGTAGAACTTCAAATCTTACCACCTCTATAGCTCTAAAATTGCGTCAAACAAAAAAAAATTATGATTATCATGAGCTAAACTTACCAGTATAAACAAAAGTTTTTTTTTCACTTAAGCAGAACAACAAAAAGTTCAAATCATTCCATATATAAAACATACTACCCAATAACTACTGATGAGTTGTGCCGAAACGTACAATTGCCCTGAAACGAACACGATGAAACAAAAAATTATAAAAATAGAAGTTGTTAAACAAAATTTGCATGGAAAAAAAAACATAGATCACCTATTAAAATTTAATCCACCAAACTTGAAAAATATTCAGGTGCATAACAGAAATAAAGACTATGATGATAAAACCTTTCATAAATATCTCACAAAAACTATTTGATTTGCACCAAATAATATCAAGGTGATATACTCAAACCTGATTTTAGATCAACTGCATCAGGATAGAGAACTTTGGGGAGACATGTGTCTTAGTTTGGAAAGAGAATCATGAAAGATGAAAGTGTGAGAGACAGTTAATGTCTTAGTATAGAAAGTGATCCCTTAACATAGGAAACAAAATCAGGAAAATAATGATAACAGTTGCAACCTGTATTTTAGGGAGAGAGTGAGATAGAGTTGAGGAATGGGAGATTACTTAATTGCCGGATTTGATTGGGTTGGAGAATTAAATTTAGGGATTTTAGTTTTGGAAACTAAAAGTTTTGAATTGCAAAAATTTTTCAAGAGCTAATGTGGTACTTTGGATCGAAACGATTTGAGACGTCAATAGATTGAGACAGTGTGAAATATCGTCGACAATTGGATGAGGTTTTTTTGATCTCAAAACGATTTGAGCTGGTTTTTATCTCTTGAATTCAAAATCGTTCTACTTTATTATATAGATTCGTTTCGAAGAAGAATCATAGGATACATATTTGGCCTACTTCTAACCCTCGTTGCACGCAAGTTCCATTCCCTAGCCTCTTCTAGGGCTATCCAAGCGTCTTCATCCTCGGTTCCGCTAAATCTATCTATTGCCAAAAATTGCTCGCGCAACTATATTGGTAGTGTATCATATCACCATTAATCAAATGTCTTCGAAAGGAAAAAAAGAAACAAAGCTTCATTTCATGTGATGAAGCATATGACCCTGTGATGCCAAATAACTCGAACAAAGCTTTATTGCATTTGGTTTGTATTGGCGTGTCGAATATAATTGCAATGAATATGCATATCATGTTCCGGTTAGATGCTCCAATTGTTCTAATCCACCATCAGGAGGAAAGAGGGGGTGATGCACAAAATAGTCTCGTACAAGATCAACAGTCGAGTGTGTGATAAGGTGTAATTAATAGAAAATAAATAAAGCAATCAATGACAGTAATATAAATATTGAGTCAACACAAAAATATATAGAGGTTTGATCCGAATGACCTCCTCCACTTTAGGAAATGACAACGGTAGCTAGGGGGTCTGTATTTATGAAGTAGTGGTTAGGTCTGGGAGAGATACAATAGCTAGGAGAGAGAAAAGTTTTGTGTGTGTAAAGAGGTATAGAGGTAGAGCACAATGTGTCCTCTCATGTAGAGAGGATTTAAAATTTATAGGTATAGAGCCTTGGTTGAGGCAATGACGTGAGGGAGAAGGTACTAGATCTTCAGAGAGGATAGCTATAAAAGGTAAGTACAATTATGGTAGCTGTGATCCTCAAGGGTTTGTATTCCAATGATTTCTCTCCACGTGCTCTAATTCTTCTTGGACACTATGGATCTTGGTTTGGGTCAAATTTACGAACTGGGCTTGACCTGACTTTTAGCTGACTTGGGCATACTTGGTTTATTGGGTCTGGCCTAGTTGGATTTGGGCTCATCATTTGCCCCCCATGCCCCAATTTCTTGTTGTGTCAAGGAGATTGAGGGAATGAGTGAGCCCTTCATTCAAAAGATTTCTTGTTATGTACGGTAGTCTCTTCATTCCCTTAATCACGAAGCTTCTAATAACTCTATGGTTGTGCCTCCACTACTCTGGCTCTGTCGTCGATACCGAGAGAGGCGAGGAGAGAGACGTCTTTGATGTTGTTGGTAATGTCGTAAGAGGTGAAAAGGGTGTTGCTCATGGCATGGAGAGCGAAGTTGTAGAGGATGATGGTGCCAAGGGAGCAGACGATGACTCTTTTCATAGGTTGGGTGACGGCTCAGTGGCTGGCGATGCCGCTGGCATGACTAAGGAACTAGGTAGCACCCAAAGGAGCTCTTACAGAAGATCCTGGCGATGCCCATGAAGTAAATGAGGGCGATGACGCCTTTAGTGCTTTTGATTATTGAAGACAAGCCAAGCATAGAAGGGTCTTAAGACTATTAGGGTGGCGCCAAAGTGAATAGGGAGAGGAATGACACCAGCAACTCGCTGGACGATGCCAGCATTGAGTTTGACGACGCCAATCCTCAGGATGGGTTGGGCGTCGGGCCTGTTCTGGATGTGCTGGGCGTTGGATCTGGCTAGGTGTCACCAGTGGCCATTAGGCAGCTTCTGGGTGACGCCACTAGACAACTTTTGGGCAACGCTTGGGCAACTTCAGGCAGATGTCAAGACTGGTGTGGCTTTTGGGCGACACCTTGGGCAGTTGGTGCTGGTGTTGACTGGAGTTGGAGATGACTAGCACTGGTGCTAAGCAACCCCTTGGAGCAAGAGGTGATGCCAAGGCCAGTTGGGCGGTGTTGGGCAGGGTAGTGCGCGCTGGGCGCCGTCCGAATTATAGAAACCATGAAAAGACGACAAAACTTTGAATGATCATAACTTTGGGCTCGGTTGTTCGTTTGAGGTAATTTTTTTTTGAATTCGGGTATTTTTTTTCGAGATCTACGACATACAAATTTTCAAAAGCGTTTTGGACAACAAATTTTCCCAAAAATGCTTCTTTCTCTCTTAATTTGAGTTTTAAGCCCAATTTAGTAAAATCGACAGTGGTGGGAAAATGCGTTCTGGCATGTAGTTGTTAGGCATTCATGGGTGATGGGTTGGCATTCTGGGCTTTTGCCAGAGAGGGAGACTATGATGGCTTTTGGCTCTGCTGGTTCTTGATGTTGTCTTTGATTACAGGTGCTCCCATTGATAAAATGAAGATAGAGGTGGAGGTTCTCTATGCTTCTAGGGTAACATTTTTCCCCTCTTCTCAAGAAGGTGCCCCTAGTGCTTTTCGGCCGAGGTTCGATTGCCAGGTTACTTCTCGGGAGCGGGATTCGGTGGTGTCCTTACTCCTTCCCAGACTGGAATTTCTGTGTGTACCAAAGCTAGCCCTTGTATCGCTGTAAGAGCTGAGACTCTAGTACAGTCTTCTACGGGGACTATATTTCCACATAGCTGCTCTGTTTCTAGTAGTGGTTCGGTTTCCATGCTTTGATGTGACCTACTTCTAATCCAACATATATAGAAGTGTTTAGGTTACTAGATTAGGTTCTCAAATTAGATACAAATAACATTTTAAAATTACAAATATTGATTACTTGTTTAGATGTGGCCATTGTACTCAAGTTCATAATGAATCCCTCTTCCCCCCTATTCGTCCTCTGCCTCCTCTTTCCAAAATTCTTCACAAATCTCCCCTCCCTTGATTTCTTCTGCTTTTACTCCACTCTCACCTTCTCCCATGGACCCCACCCACCCAGAATCGTTCCCCATAATCATAAACAAGGGTATTAAATTCCCTAACCCTTTACCCAAAAATACCCCACTCAAAGAGAAGGGCACCGACCCAATTACCTCCAATGAATGCCCATCTCTACAAGCCATGGTGGATTTGGGAAAAGTTATTGAAGAAGGTCAGTTAGTTACCGAAGATCTCAGCCAAAAGGATCCCCCCGTTCAAAATAACCGATCTCCTATTTCCAACCCAAAGGACTCTTTTTCTTCAAAGCTTAATCACCCCTTTGAGCCGGGCCAACCTAGACCACAAGACAAAAGTAACCCTAACCCAAGATCCACTTGGAGCCAAATCGTGAAATCTGGAAATGTTTAAGGAGCTGTAGTTCAAACTCAGGTGATGAAACTCAAAAACTATGAGCCTAGAAGGGAAAAGGAAAGGGTGGTTGTTCAACCCCCTAAAGAGGTAGGAGAAAAGGGTAGTCTGGAATGACAACACTGTCTGGTTGGTTATTTCATTGAAACGAAGCTTCCCTACTCATTTGTTAATTTCATTGCTCAGAGAAATTGGGACAAGTTGGGGCTGCTTGAAGTTCTAGCATATGATAGGGGATTTTATATTTTCAAGTTCATGAGCGAAGAAACAAAAAATTATGTGTTTGAAGCTGGGCCTTGGTTATTCTCTGGAAGACCCTTGATTTTGAAAAACTGGCATCAATAGCTTAGTCACTCCAAAGAGGACCACTCCTTTATTCCCCTATGGATTAAGCTTTTGAATGTTCCATTACAATTCTAGACTGATGAGGGTTTAAGCCACTTATCCAGCCAACTTCCTCACTTCCTCCAAATGTAGATTGAGCTTTGCTAGAATTTGTGTGGAAGTTAGTGCATACTCCTAGCTCATTGATTTCTTCGACCTTGAAATGGAGATCAATGGCAATATTGAAAAGGTTAAAATTTCAGTTGAATACCAATGGAGGCCAAAATCTTGCCACTCATGCAAAATATTTGGCCACTTCGACTCCACTTGTCCTAAGATGGCTACTGTTTTCGCTTGAAAACCTAAAAACCTCCCACAAAAGCCTGAAGATTTCAGAAGTGAGAAGGGGAAATCCATTATTTCCACAGTGGAGTTTGTTTCTCCTGAGCTCCCTACCTCTACACAAGCTCAAGAGTAGCAAATCACTCAAAATCCCCCAAAGGTGTTGCTTCCATCCCAAATTTAACATGATTCTTAGGTAAACTCTATACTTGAAACTACTTGTTGCTTCCAGCACAACCCTCTCTCCAGTCTCCAAATAGATTTGAAAGCCTCCAAGTTCAAGAAGGCCAATTGGTAGTTGATCTCAACCCTGCAACTAGTAACATTACAACAAAAAATATTTTTTGCGACTTTTCTTTTATGGCGATTTTATAATTTTCGCAAAAAACTCACTATTCGCGACGATTTTATAATTTTGTCTCAAATTTGTAAATTTGACAATTTTTTGCGACGTTTTTTTACAAAACGTCGCAAAAAGTCGATTCCTTCTTATTTGTTTTTGGTGGGAGAAATGGCGGGAATTGACAATCTTTAACGACAAAATTTTTTTGTCACAAATAGTTTAATCTCGTCGCAATAATAAATAGTTTACACTTTAAAGTAAAATAAAGTCTAAAAGCAATTTTTCGCGACGTTTTTTAAATACGTCGCGAAAAGAAGGTTCCTTCCAAATTTGTTTTGGGAAAGGAATGGCGGAAGTAAAAATTCTATTCACGACGTTTTCAATTCGTCGGGAAAAATATACTATCTATGACGATTTTTGAATTCATCGCGAAAAATGTGAGACATTTCATGTTTTTTGTATCAAATTAAATAATAATTATATAAAATAAAGAATTTATTAGCCATGTTTTTAAATTCATCAGAAACATATACTATTGACGACGTTTTTTGAATTCATCGCGAAAAATTTGAGACATTTCATTTTTTTTATCAAATTAAATAATAAAAAATTAAAATAAAGAATTTATTCCCGACGTTTTTAAATTCGTCAGAAAAAAAATACTATCTGCGACGTTTTCTTAATTCATCGCGAAAAATGTGAGACATTTCATTTTTTTTTTTGGTATCAAATTAAATAATAAAAAATTAAAATAATGAATTTATGGCCGACGTTTTCAAATTCGTTGGAAAAAATATGCTATCTACGACGTTTTTAGAATTCATTGTGAAAAATGTGAGACATTTCATTTTTTTTGTATCAAATTAAATAATAATTATATAAATAAAGAATTTATGGCCGACATTTTCAAATTCGTCGGAAAAAAAAATGCTATCTGCGACGTTTTTATATTTCATCGCAAAAAATGTGAGACATTTCATTTTTTTTGTATCAAATTAAATAATAAAAAATTAAATTAAGAATTTATTCGCGACATACTTATATTCGTCGGAAAAAATATACTATTTGCGACGTTTTTTGAATTCATCGCGAAAAATGTGAGATATTTCAATTTTTTTGTATCAAATTAAATAATAAAAAATTAAAATAAAATAAAATAATAATTTTATTCCCGACGTTTTAATATTCGTCGCAAAAATAAATTTCTCTCCTAATTATTTTTTGGTGAGGGTAATGGGAAAGTTGGGAAAAAATTTTATTCACGACGTTTTAAAATTCGTCGCAAACCTCTTTACTTTGGCGCCAGTAAATGGCGGGAAATGAAAATTTACTTACGATAAAATTATTTTTGTCACCAATTAAATAATAAAAAATTAAAATAAAGAAAAATAAAAAAGCTTGCTTTCGTTATTTTCACTCCTTCGTTCGATTGAAAAAACCCTTTTCCCTCTTCTTCTTTTTATCTCTTGCCGATCCTGTGCTCCCTCCCCTTTCCCTCTAATTTCTTCATTTCTTTTCCTAACTCACCCCCCATAGACGTGAACTCCAACCACTGAGCCCTGAAAATCCATAGCTATTGAAGAATCCCTAAAAAGTGACCCACGCATTGCAATTGAAATTCAAAGGCTAAGAATTCAACGTGATTGAAGAAGACAATGCGAGAAAGCATAGCCCTATCTGAGATTCGTCTGAGCCCATTGCATATCACCTTCGGCGATAATGTGAAGACATAGTAAAGAAGAAAACACAAGATTCGCCTGCTGAAGAAGAAGTGCAACCCGGAAGCTGATTCAGTCTTTCACTCCGTAAAACCCGTGGAATCCAATGCTGTCTGCCGTGGAAGCCAATGTTATGTAACCAAGGTATAATTCATTCTTTAACTCTGCACTGGCCACCCCCCTGAGTTTGTTGTAACGCACCGTAATATACCCAATTCCCACTGATGCCAAAAAAATCTATGAACTATAGGTGCATACAAGGTGTTCGTTGGAATGCCTAGAAGAAATATATTTTGCCTTTGAAGATCTTTGACATGGGCAGCCACTGATAGGATTATCTAGCATTTATCATCTTCCAGTTTCCAGATATTATGCTTTAAGTTAAGTGTGTACACGTAAGATACACATAACTATTTTTGTTATTTTGAGTGAAATATATGATTATTTTTATTAGTGAATTTAATTTATAATTTTTTATTATTGGACCAAAGGGAAAAAATAAAAAAGAAGGAGAATCAAAATTGCTTGAATCATATACTCGCTTACTTTAGTTTGCCCTAAAAGGGAAGTTAAAAAAAATAAAAAGAAAAATAAGATGGCAATGACATTGTTCATCCTTGAATGCTGGCCCTAGATATCTCAGGGCTTTTTGTTATCATAGTTCCTAAAATCCACACCCCCCCATCCAGCAAAGGCAAAAAACACACACATTCTCTCTCTCCAACTTTAGATTCTTTATTTGATGTCAGCTTTGTCAAAATTTCTTCATTAATTAATATATTTGCAGACGTAATACCCCAATTTGTAATATTCTCAAAGATGTCTTTGTGCAGCTCATGGAAATTACCATCGGTGTTCTCTAGCTCTCCATAGTTCTCCCGCTCGTGTATTGTGAAACTAGGTAACCAATATTTGTAACTGTTTAGTTCTAGGTCTCTCGCGTTGTATATGGCCAGTAATACTATGTGATTAGTGGTATTGTTTGTTACCCTATTTTTGATGAATGGAGTACTATGTAGTCATTAATGTGCTTTTTTTGGTATCGATTGTATGCCTAGAGCTAAAAAGAGGAAAATTTGCATACATTATCATACCAGTTTACCCCATTACATTATCCTGAAACTTATATGAATCAAAATTAGCTGAATCAATTCTATTTGTCTGCGGTTTGGTAGATGGGGCTAAGTGCTGAGAGCATGTTTGCTTCTGCTTGCTGAGCATGGAGCTACTTTCTCTCTGCACTGGACTGTTTTAGTCTATTCAGCCTTGCACTGAGCTGTATTGTTTTGCAGTAATGTACAAAAGCATGGTGTTGGGGTTGCAGGCATAAGTTTTGCAGACTTAGGGGTTTTTCTCCAAAATGTACTTACAAATGGTTTAATCCATCTTGTAGGATTAAAGCCATTTTGTTTAGTTTTTTAGAACAATTTGTTCTTTGTTTCTTGTAATTCATTCTTTTTGGAAATAAAAATTTTCATTTCTTAAAAAAAAAAAAAAAAGATGGTGTCTGCTCCACATAGCAGAACATAATTGCTCAATTACTGCAGCACAGCATACTGCTACAGCATAGCAGAAACTGCCTGCGTCACACAAAAAAACTCAGCCTTTATAATCAAAAATGACCATCATCTTCTTGCTCAATGCAAGAACCCTTCTCCATACCTCCTCCTACACCTTTCCTTCCAGATTTGCCAATAAATGAGTAAATATGCCCTAGCTGATACTGCATTTTGCCAAGCAGATTCCAAATCTACTCCATAATGCTTTGCCCCTTAGAATTCCTAAGAACCATTCCTTATCTAGATATACCACTGATCCCTTTAGAAGCACCATCCACATTAAGCTTCATCATATTCACAAGAGGAGACTTCCATTTAATCCACTGAACCTTAGCAATTACACAAAAAGGCCTTCCAATCTTCAGGTCCTGAAGTAATTCCTTACCCCTGAGATCATCCATCATACCAGACTTGATCATATAAACCAGCCATCACAATGCACTAATCACTTGTGCAAAAATAGCATAAACATCCAATTCTAAGCCCTCAAACCTCCTTCTACACCTTTCCTTTCAAAAAGCCCAAAAAATTAACATAGAGACCCCCCCTCACCAAAGCATGACTCACAGTTGGAGCTTTAAAACCTTTCATCAGTCTCAAACATCTACACATTGGAGACTCCCCTGAAACTATTCCAAAACCCATAAAAGTAGACACCCTCCTCCATATTGGTTCAGCAAAAGAACAAGTAACAAACAAGTGATTAGAAGTTTGCTCATTCTGAATACACAAACTACATCTGCTAGCCAATGACTTAGTTCATTAGTATTATCATATATGTCTAGTTTCTTTGATGCTTTGTTTTATTTCTGGGAATGGGCGAGTTATGCATTTCGATGATTTATTGAAACCTTAATATAAATTAAGGATTCAATTCTATGCATGCCTGCATGAAACCTTAGTACCCATTCAAGAATCCACATCAAACATAGAGTATTCTTTGTCGATGGAGATTTCTTGAATTGTCCAATTTCGGACAGTTTGGGAAGGCACAAGTCTATATTGTATTTTATATCTCTTCGCTTAATTTGTTACATCTTTTGGATATTCTGTGTGGCAGATCCCATTGTTCTCTGTGTACATACTAGACGGGTGTAGCAACGACACCTTGTCTATGTCGTGTACTTGGAGAACTATGGGGAGATGTTGCCGAATTTCCATTAGAGATGAACGAAGCGACAAGAGATGTTTTCTACTATATAGAATGTGCATTCCTGAATGGGATAGGACCACCTACCAAAATAGGATGGAGTTTAATGCATATTTTGCATGATGTTTGGTATATGACATTGATAAATATGTGATTTTGTTGGCTATCAATTATGGACAAGAGTTGATGACAATTAGGCATAGGTTGGATTCGAAATACATTGATGGGGTCAAATATTTTGTCAATTTTGCCATGGAACGTTCTAGTCGAGATGAAAAAATTTGATGTCCATGTAGGAATTGCATGAATGCGGAATGGCATGATGATGAGACTGTGAAAAATCATTTTTACGTGAAAGGGATCATGACTTTTTACACGACGTGGGTACACCAAGGGGAACCCGTTCCTTTGAATGTCACCCAATTTTTTTTAGATGATGCTGATAGTGTCGAGGATGATATGACTAATAGTGAAGATGATGATCGAAATGAAATACCCGAAATGTTGGAAGATGTTGGTAGGGGAATGTTCATGGATAATGATTTAGGGGGTGTTCATCCTGGAGAAACATGTGAGGATGTTGATAGTGAGGAAGTTCAATCTTTTGAAAAATTACTGAAAGATGCTCAATGTGTTTTGTATCCTGGTTGTAAAAAATATGCCATATTATCGTTCTTGGTTAAGTTGCTTCATTTGAATGTATTGAAGAAGTGGAGCAATAGGTCATTAACACTGATGTTAGAGCTATTGACAGACCTTTTACCTGAAGGTCATATTCTTCCAACGTCTGTTTATGATGCTAAAAAATTCTTACGAGCTTTGGGATTGGGATACGTGTCTATTCATGCATGTAGGTACGATTGTATGCTATTTTGGAAGGAGAATGAAAACTTGGATAAGTGTACAGTATGTGGGGAGTCAAGATATCAGCTCAATAATGGTAAGGGTAAAAAGATACCTCATAAGATCTTGAGATACTTTTCATTGAAATCAAGGTTACAGAGATTGTTTATGTCAAGGAAGACAACTATAGATATGAGGTGGCACCAAGAGAAACGAGTGGATGATGAGAATTATTCAAGGCATCCTAGTGATTTTGAAGAATGGAAAGACTTTGATAAGCAATATCTTGATTTTGCTCAGGACACTCGTAATGTTAGGCTTGGATTGACCACTGATGGTTTTAACCCTTTTGGGAGCATGAGTAACTCTTACAGTATGTGGCCTGTGATCTTGATGCCTTATAACATGCCTCCTTAGAAATGTATGAGCGATCCATTCTTCATGATGTCATTGCTTATTCCAGGACCACAGGCACCCAGGAAGGAGATTGACATATATTTGCGCCCGTTAATTGATGAGTTGAAAGAATTGTGGGATGATGTTGTAACTTTTGATGCATGTACCAAACAGACATTTCAAATGCGTGCAGCTCTGATGTGGAGCATAAATGATTTTTCTGCTTATGGTAACCTATCTGGATTGAGTACAAAAGGTTACAAGGCATGCCCCATTTGTAATTTTGATGCATTATCACAGCCATTAAGAAGCAAAATAGGCTACACAAGCCATCGTCGTTACTTGCCGCAAGATCACAGCTGGTGACGAAGTAAGTTATTTAATGGTAAGATTGAGAAAAATTCAAACCTTCTGAGTTATCGGGGCAAGATATTTTAGATCAATTGGAGTGTTTACCAAATGTGCAATTCGGGAAACATCCAAACAATCAAAAAGAAAGTGGCCATCTAAGGAATTTAATTGGATAAAGAAGAGCATTTTTTTTGAGTTACTGTATTGGCATGTGCTTAAGATTCGACACAACCTTGATGTCATGCATATAGAGAAGAATATATGTGATAGTTTGTTTGGCACGTTGTTGAGTATTGATGGCAAGAATAAGGACACAAATAAAGCTCGTTTGGATTTGGAGGACCTAAATATCAGAAAAGAATTGCACCACCAAAAGAATGGAGAGTCATATGTAAAACCAACTGCGTGGTACACTTTGTCTCCAAAAGAAAGACAAGGGTTCAGTGAATTTTTGAAACCAGTTAAGTATCCAGATGGATATGCAGCAAATATATCGAGGTCTGTGAGCACGAAGGTTGGTAAGGTATCAGGCCTGAAAAGCCATGATTGTCATGTTCTACTGCAACGACTTGTTCCACTTGGAATTCGTGGTTACTTGGACAAGGAAATTTGTATCACTTTATTTGAGCTAAAAAAATTTTTTTAACAACTTTGTGCAAAGACATTGATGGTAAAAGACTAGGATGCACTACAAGATAACATAATACTTATTCTTTGTAAGTTAGAAAAAATATTTGTACTAGCATTCTTCGATGTTATGGTGCATTTAATAGTTCATTTGCCAAGGGAAGCTAAGATTACTGGACCAATTCAGTATCGGTGGATGTACCCAGTGGAAAGGTTATATTTTAAATTGTTATTAGCTTCTCATTTGGTTTTGTTATTATCTCCTTATATGTTTTGTGATTTATTGAAGGTATCTCGGAACTTTAAAAGGATATGTTCGTAATCGAGCTCGTCCAAAAGGTTCAATTGCAGAGGCCTATATTGTCAAAGAATGTCTTACCTTTAGCTCGATGTATCTTACTGGTATCAAAACAGTTTTTAATCGCGAGGAACGAAATGCAGATTGAGTTGAAAATGTGCGTGAGATAGTTGTGTTCACCCAAAATGTTCGTCCTTTTGGGCGAATTATAAGAGCAACTGAGGTCTCTCAACAGGAACGAAAGATGGCTCATTGGTTTGTCCTACATAATAGTCCCAAACTAGATCCCTATCTAGAGTATGTGTATGTTAAATATACATATTTGTGAGCATTCTTATTGTACTTTGTAATTGTTTAAAATATTTTATGTGTCAAATTTATGGTTTTATATGTAGGGAACACAAAAATATATTAGAGTTGAAAAAATGGTGACATCACTCGTCGCCACCAAGTAGAATTTTCCAAGTGGTTTGCAAAACGTGTAAGCTATACAAATTTAGATTATAAGCATTATTTGCATTAGTTTGTAAAACCATAAAAACTTTCATATGCATGTGTGTAGATGAATCAGTTACGAGGCGAAGGGTCACATGAAGCAACTGATGAATTGTGGTCACTAGCAAACGGTCCTGATGTGACAATAAAATTGCATTCTGGGGCAATATGCAATGGTGTCGGGTTCCACACTAAAGAGCGTGATAATCGTCGAAAAAGCCAAAACAGTGGGGTAGTTGTAGAAGAACATAATAACAAAACAATTAACTTCTACGGATACTTAAATAAGGTGTGAGAGATGAGTTACATATTTGGCCATAGTATTTTTTTGTTCCAATGTGAATGGTTCAACCTTGGTAGTGGGAAAACAGTTCAGACTAATGCTTATTTTACAAGCATTAATGTGAAAAGTAGATGGTATGAAAATGACATTTTTGTCCTACCTGATAAGGTGAAACAAGTATTTTATGTTAATGATACAAAATTGGGTAGGGATTGGCAAATTGTGCAACACATACATCATCGAGGAATATGAGATGTTCTTGAGTTGGAAGATATAGGAGTTAGTGAAAATGAATCATATGTTCCAAGTGATGCATTCCAATAGGATGAATCAACAGAGGTTGCTCCTGTAGTAGTCGAAGATAACGAAATAGGTCAACTTTATAGGACTGATCTTCATCCAAAAATCATTCCAAGAGATCGGATTGTCCATTGGGGAAGCAGAGAAGACAATAACATTGATGATTTCATAAGTGATGACAATGATGAGGCACAAGTGGAGTATGTCGATTCAGAAGAAGATGATGATGTGCATTCCCATTTTGATTCTGATGAAGAGTCAGATATGTAGATGAATTATTAAGTTATTTTCATGGTAATTAATAAATTATGACTTATATATAAAGTTCATACTTGGATATTGTCGATATAACTTATATATTTCTATATTTCAGGTGTCGTATGTAAATGGGACCAGGTTGTTGAGCCAGCACAATAGCTAGTAGGGTTGCATCCACTGATGCACCTACTAGGGGTGCATCATCGAGTGCACATGTTAGGGCTATGTCATCGGATGCACCTACAACACAGCCTCTGATAGGCATTGAGGCTAGCATTACAGGTTTGATGCATACTTTATTTTCTAAACATTGTTTTCTTAATATGGTGGGCTAACATCTGTTATTATTGTTTGTGCAGGAGCTTTTACCACAAAGAAACGAGGTTGAGGACCGTCTAGGGGGAAAAATGTTGAGCGTCTTCGTGCAGCTCATGGCCCGCTAGATGTGTTGATTCTTGATGGAGTCGGTGTTCTAGTGGGTGTACATTCTTCCAAGGTGATGACAGATATTGGCTCCCTGGTGAGGACATTTGTCCTTATCAGAAATGTCCACAAATGGAAGCAAATAACTGAAGGGGAGAAGGCACCACTAATTGCACGTTTGTTGGTTAGTGGATATATTTGTTTGGTTTCCAAAATATATTTACTTGTGTAGAGTGTTACAACATGTAATTAATTTGTACATTTATATTTTGTTGTAGACAAAATTTAACATTAGAGACTATCGTGAAAAAGTTGGTGTTAGGAATGCTGTCGACAAACAATTTGTTGCGAGGTATAGGGACCATCGATACTATATGCATATGCACTACAAGGATTTGGTTGAGTCCGGTGTTGACCCAAAGAGCAAGCCATATGGTGATGTGAGTCAAGAGGATTGGGAGTACATAATTGATACACTTTACAAGGATCCAAAATTTCAAGTAACTTTTATAAGCTATGTAAATTAATATCCACTTTTGATTCCCAATTATGTACTAATTATATTCTTTGTATATAGGCAAAATCTAAGAAAAATGTAGAAAATCGTGCCAAACTGTCATACAACCACTCAATAGGTTCAAAGTCCTTTCAGTCTACCCTATATGAAACGGTGTTATACTTTAGCATTTGCTTTCTAAATTTTAATATATAGGAAATTCATAAATTTTAATATTGATATTTTGATTAACCGTAACAGAGGGATCTTACGGCTGATGAGCCACCCCGTATTGTTGATTTTTTTTCACAATTCTCATGTGAACAAGAAGGGTGAGTGGGTTTCTGATGAGGCAAAGTCAAGATATGTAAGTATTTCAAATTGTAGAAATATTTTTTTTAAAATAAATTTTTATGATACACTCAATAATTGGGTTTAAATATATTAAATTACAGGAGCGGAGGAAAGAATTGGCCACACAGAACTTAGAAGTGTAGAGCCATTGACACAGGATGAAATTGCATTCACAGTCATTAGTAGCCGACCTGGATATAAGAAAGGATTTGGACATGGCTCAAAGCCTTCATTCTCTACTCAGTCATTCAGATGCACTGTTGAATATCAAGATCAAGCTGATATGATAAAAGAGTTGCAAGCAACTGTTAATTCTCTTCAGAAGGAACGTGAAGAAACAAAAGAGAAGCTAGGGAAGTTTGAAGATGCACAGTAGAAGTTTGAAGACAAGCAGCAGCAGATGATGCAACAACTTTTGCAGATAAAACTTCAATTGCAACGTGCTCTACTGGGCAACTCAACTAATGCTGACATGCCATCTGAGTCTTAGTTTTTATCTTTTTACTATCGTTTTAAGTTCAACACTTTAGTGTTTTTGAAAAATTTGATTGATAATTTATTAATGTATGTTTTTTCTTTTTTATAACAGATGAATTATGGACTTCTGCATTAAAGTTGCTGATGAATTATCTTTTTGTTATGTATTTAAATATTGTATGATTCCATCTTTTTTTGATGTGTGATTATTGTTTTAATATGTGATTTGAGGGGTTTGCCTTTTAAGTGGTTTTTTATGATAAGTGTCAATTGTTTGGCTATATAGTGTAAGTGTTGAATTGTTTGAAGGAGTTTGAAAGACAGGATGTTAAATACTGTGAAGATTTAAAGCACATCAAGTAAATGATCAAGAAACTCGATGAGAAAGATGACAAGGTATGGGAACAATTGTTCTCCATTTGTATTGAAACTAATGCATGTATGGGAACAAGTGCTTTTCAGAAGTGGGCTATAGCAGTTCTTCGATACCCTTTTGGTATTCTATTTTCATTTCATTCTGTACACAAACTAAATACTTTCATCTTTAGCAGTTCTTCGATACCCTTGTCTCCTGTTATGTTAATAAATGTGTCTTACTTTGTGGGTTTTTAGTATAACTTCGAGGGAAGATATGACTTGGTTTAGTTCAGAAAGCAGGACTATATGTGAATCTTCACATTGGGCCTTTTATTTGTGCCAAGTGGAATTTTGGGTAAGAATAATTTTGGACCCTGATTTGAGAAGGGGAATTTTAATCTCTTTAATTTCTAGTGTTGAATGTTTTTATTCTAGGGAATTCCCTGTTTGGTTGAAGTATGTGCCTGGCATCGGCTTTAGAACATATAATGAACCTTTCAAGGTCTCTCCCTCTCACTCACTGTGTGTGTGTGTGTGATGGACATTGCAAGAAGCAAGAAAACATGACTAATGGTGAAGCCAGCAAGATATATGTTTTTGATAAAGCCTTGACATACTAATTTGCAGAAACTTTTCTATAAATTTTTCCATGATTTTTTCAGTTAATTGTTGGTGTTGCAGATGGCAATGCAGGGGTTCACCCAAACAAATTGTCCAAATGATGAAGAATGAAAAGTTATTCGAGTCTCAAGGTGGCCCTATCATCCTCTCCCTGGTACAGCTTTAGGGTATTTGCTAATATCTTTGGTGTATTTATGCCATGAACCATCATTAAGATTTTCAACACCAAAAAGTTATTGCTGACTATGTTAGTAGTTCTATTTCCATTAACATAAAAGGTAGAAAAACTGAAACACATTCATATTCATGCAAGTTAGAAGTTTACAATTTCGATCCAAAATTGCTATAATATGTAATTTATATTTATGAAGATTGAGAATGAGTATGGGCTAGAAAGCAAGGCATACGTTGCAGCTGGTTATGCCTACATGACTTGGGCTACAAAAATGGTTGCTAAATTGGATATTGAGGTCCCATGGCTTATGTACAAGGAGGACGATGCCCCAGATCCTGTGGTAAGCAATCTCATGCAATCAGCAGAGAAATCTTGCTTTAATTTAACTACACATAGGAGAAGTATCTTCATGATGCACTTTCCTCCATTATGCAAGAAAGCCTAGTAAAACTCTCCAACTATTAGGCGCTAATCGCCCTAGAGTCAAGGAAAAGTAATGCAAAATGCTACAAATGGGAGAGGACATGGGGAATCTTAGCCCAGCCTCAAGCATCTTCTCGTAAACAACAATATCACTAGAAGAGTCGTCGCAAGGAAGCTCGCCCGTCTCAGCCTGGCGCCACAGCACGGTCAGAGGAATGTGATAAGCATAAACATGCCTCAAGATATCTTCATCCGAATGGAATAAACTGGAAAGAGTACTTACCTTAGACCCATCATCATCGAGTCCCACCTTGCCTTACGCTTCTTCTTTCGGGACCGTAGGGAGTGCTCTAAGCCACCATCTAGGAAGTCTTGAAGAACTTGGGTTGGAGGAGTCACAATCAAATCCTGATCATCAAAAGCAGCACCCAAAGCTTCCTTGACGCCTACAATGTTTAGCCCAATGCTTGGAGAGGTGCCTGACCACCTTTGCTCGTCCAAACAAGGCAGTCCAGTGCTTGGAGGGGTGCCTGACCGCCTTTGCTCATCCAAACGAGGTAGCCCAGTGCCTGGAAAGGTGTCTGACCGTCTTTGCTCGCCCAAACAGGGCAGCCCAGTAGCTAGAGAGGTGTCTAGCCCTTCAAAATTGCGCAAAACAGCACCTCTAATGCCCAAATCAGTGCCTATGGTGCCCAGATTAGCTCCTGGAATGGCACCCAGATCTGCCAATGCGCCCAGGCTGCTGCCCAACTCTCCCCGCTACTCCCTAGCCTGATTTTCTACACTTTCAAGTAAAAAAAGGTTGCTGCCCAGTGCGCCTGAGCTGCCCAGGACAGCATTCGCAGTGCCCAAGCAGCTGCCCATAGCGCCAGAGCTATCCAGGACAACATTATCAGTGCCTAGGCAGCTGCCCATCGTGCCAGAGCTATCCAAGACAACATTATCAGTGCCCCAAGCAGCCCATATTGGCGCCCAGGTCACTGCCCATCTCGCCTATATTGTCCACCACACTTTCTGCACGCCTAATTATATGAGGCAACTCTCCAATGCTACGCAGACCAGCACCCAGACTAGGCTGCTCGCCCGCCACATGCCCGCTAACCTCCGGTGCCCGTCTAGCCGTAGTCTAGACAGCCCCACCAGCTGCCAGATCTGATTGCCCATTCTTTGGTGCCCAAGTCATGTTGGGCAGCACCCCCGTCTCCTCTCTAGTTCCACCTTGTGCACCAAAGCCACTCGGGTCAATGCCATGAGAGGTGCCAAACACTCCATTGCCATGGCTCCCCTCAACCATCTTGTTTGAACCCACGAAAATCTGAGAGATGCCCGAATACACAGCAAATTCGGCAATGGTGTTTCTGTTACCCACCTCCTCTTCAGCACCAATGTGGGTTTTCTCTCCAGTCAACATTGATGCTCAAATTCAAGAATCCCAAGCTTTGGGTCTCTAGAGATTTCAAGAAGAGGCACTCTTGAATAGGTTGGAAGAAATGGGTAGAATGAAGAAAAATGTTATATTTATAGCCTAGGATTTTCAAAGAAGGAAAAGCCCAAATTGAAAGGGCTCTCTTAAAAATCCTAGCAAAAGTGGAAAAAACTTGAGGCATGCACTAAAGCAAAAATACATTGTGGAAGGAAAGAGTCATCTAGCAGAGGAAGTCTCCACCACTTATAACTCAAGGAGCAAACTAATGTACACTTCTCCAAGTTTCCTTGAACACAGGGCGTCGGGGGGAAAATGATAGTTCAAGCCCAAATGGCCCAATCTATGTGGAAAGTCCAAATCCAAATTAAGAAGTCCAACCTCATAAAAGATCCACCATGCCCAACATAGTCAAAGACCAGTCAGACTCTCTGCTTGGCTATGTCATCAAGAGGGAGAGCATGGACACCTTACCTGCACCGCAGAAAGAAACGGTCCACCCTCACCTTATCTTTAACCGCATCTCATAGAGAGCTTCCCAATCTCCTCGCCCGTTGAGAAGAAGTCGTGAACTCCACCAAAATAATCGTTTAGTTGTTGTAAAGTAGCCCCAATCTGTTAGGGGACCACTATAAATTGCACACCCCGCCAACACTTGGGGGGCATCACACTTTACCTAAGCACGACTCTTTCCTCTCCCTTAAAGCTTGTACTCTCTGTTCCCCACACCCTTGAGCTAATAAAAGTATCCGGCGACCAAAGCCATTCAAGAGTGGGCATAGGTCACGTTGACTAAACCACTAAAAATCTTGTCTCATCCATCTTTCTTTACTTTAAATTACTGCATTTATTTTTAATCACTTGACAGTTGGTGTGTAAAGTCATTTTGTGCATCATCAATAACAATTAAGTTTACATTTACTACAGTTTAAGATTAATTACAACAATAGTGGACAAAGTTATAAGATTATAAGTCAAATTTACCATTATATTAGTTAAAGTTACAACATATGTAGGTAATATTATAAACTTGAAGGTAAATATACATCAGTTTTTATATTCTTACCTAAAATGATGGCAAATTCGCCTTATATACAAATAATGTCACCCAAAATCATTGTAATATTATAGTAAATGTGGTAACATCGTCCTTAACATTGATAACATTACCTTCAAACATTATATAATTCACCCAAATCGTTATAATATCATCCCTAAAAAATATTCAAGTTCATCAAATTAACATATAATTAATCAAATTAACATTGAATTTATTCAAATAACATTAAAATTCATTAAATTAATATTCAATTGCATCAAATTAAAATTTAATTCACTCAATTAATCTTTAAATTCATCCAAATAACATTCAATTTCGCAAATCAACATCCAAAATCATCTAATAAACTTTCAAATCGTCAAATTAAACACCAAAGTATCATACAATTTCATCCACTTAGCATTTAACTTATCAAATTAATAGTAAATTAACATCCAAATTCATCTAATTTGCATTCAATTCATCCAATTTTATTCAATTAACTTTAAATTTATCAAATTAAAAATAAATTAACATTCAATTAATCAAATTAACACAAAAGTAACATTTAATTCAACAAATTAACATTCAAAATCAACTGGTTAATATGAAATTTATCAAATTTAAAATCCAAATTAACATTCAATTTTATCCAATTCATTTAATTAACATTCAATTCATCCAATTTATATTCAAATTCCTCTAATTAACAATCAACTCATCAAATTAACGTCTAAAATCATCCAATAAATACTCAATACTTTAAATTAATACTAAAGTAACATTCAATTCATCAAATTGACATCTAAATTAATCAAATTAGTATTCAATTCATCCAATTAATATTTAATTCCATTCAATTAACATTCAATTTATCAAACCAAAAATAAAATAACATTCAAATTCTTAAAATTAATTTTCAATTTTATTCAATTAACATTCAATACATCATATTAATAAAAAAGTAACCTTCAATTCATCAAATTAATATTAAAATTCAAATAATTGACATTGAATTCATCAAACTAATATCAATGTTAACATTCAATTTCAAGTAAATCAATATTTATTTCATCAAACTAATACCAAATTGACATTCAAGTTCTCAAAGTAATATTCAATTTCATTCAATTTATCAAATTAACATTCAAATTCATTAAATTAATATTTAATTTGTCAAATCAACATAAAATTAGCAACAAAGTTTAATCTAATTAATATTGAAATTCAACTAATTAACATCAAATTCATCAAACTAATATCACAATTAGCATTAAATTTCAACCAATTAATATTTAATTTATTAAATTATCATAAATTAACATTCAATTTATCCAATTCTTATTCAAATTAATCCCATTAACATCAATATTAACATTCAATTTCATGCAAATCAATATTCAATTCATCAAACTAACACAAATATGATTTAGATTCTAAAATAAATTTTGTTAAATTAACATTAAATTTATCAAATTAACAATACATTAACATTCAAATTCATTAAATTAACATTCAATTCATCATATTAATATAAAATTAACAATAAATTTTAATTTAATCAATACTTAAATTCAACTAATTAAGATCAATTTCATCAAATTAATATCTAAATTAGTATTCAATTTCATTGAGTTAACATTCAATTTATCAAGTTAGCAACAAATTAACAATTAATTTCATCCAAATATAATTCGGTTTTTCTAATGTATATTCAAATTCACCAAATTAACATCCAATACATCAAATTAACATCCAAAATCACCTTAACATTCAATTCATCCAATTAACATTCAAATCTTTAAATTGAGATAATATTTGTGAAACCCGAATTTTTTTTTAACTTTTTCTGAAAAAAAATGGCAAAATGGTAATTTGCCATTATAGTATGGGTTAAAAAAAAACTGGTATTTTTATAGACCTCGGATGATGAAACGGACCTCACCGTTGGAATCGTCTCACGAAATCTAGTTACCCAGATAAATTTCGTTGAATTCTGAGATAGTCAGATTTTTACGTTTTTCGAGGTGACGGGTGTTCGATGACCCCTAAAAACAAAATTTTTATAAAAATTTGAAAATTTGAAAAATATTTTAAATAAATTTTATATAAAATATTTTGAGCTTAAATCGGTACGAAATTTAATCGTTTCGGGATGAAAACGAACCCGGACAAAGGACGACACTTGGCGCGACGAGGGCCATGTGTTTAGAAAGTGTAAAAGTTGGCAAATATCTGAAAAATTTGGCCGGCTGGATCAGACCCAAGAGCAAAGAAGAAAAAAATATAATTCTTCAAGTTTTCTTTCGCCGATTCTCGGAGTTCCGTCGGTCGGAATTCGTCAGACCAAGAATTAAAGTCGATGTATGCGACGAGAGCTACGCGTGGGTACCAAAAACAAATATTTTCACCGAAGATTCAAAGGGAGCATTTTGGAGAAATCTAAGCTTTGGACTTCAATCTTGTTCTTGAGGCTTCCTACAAATTCTTTACGCTTCAAGAGGTAGGGTTCCTCCTACTCGAACCTATTTCTAACCTAAGGTGTCCATAGGGTTCATGTGGGCTGTTTTGGGTATTTCTAATACTTTTCCATTATGATTGGTGCTATGGAAATGGGTAGGATCAATTCTAATGTGAATTGGTAGTTAGAAAGTGCTAGTTTATGATTTCTTGAATGTTTAGATAATTGGTTATATAAAAATCATATATTCTGATTTTTATTTTGTTTGAATGATCCATATAAAATCTTGGCTTGATTTTGGTATATGGAAGTATTTATGTAATCCCTTGGAAATTGGGATCATGTGGGCATGCTTTGTGTTTTATATTATGCCTTGTGAATTAAATGTAATATTAGCATGTATTATGTGTTATCATGTTGTTGGAGTGTTGATATATGCTCTTGGATATATTGAACTTGAAATGGTTATGTGATTATATGCAAATGATATTAATTGTCATGGTATACAATGATATTTAAAAATTGTCATTTGGCATGCACTGCAATATGGACATGGAATTAACATCACATTCATGGGCTACATACATGAGTGTGGGTGTAGGGTTGCATGGGGTGATCAACACCAACATTGGTACTTGATGGTAGGTTCGGGAAAGTGGGATGGAACGTCCTATGGGGTCGCACGGTGACATGCATAAAAAAACTTGTGTCGGGTATAACAAGTAGGGCTAGACACTCCCTCGAGTGAAAAACCCAACCACTTGGTTCATACACTTACCGGCGGTGAAATTTCAGAAAAGTGTAACAGGGTACGGAGCCGGAGGTGCGATTCCTGAATCCGATACCCCATAAAGGCACATGATTTTGAAATATAAATTATTCATTTGATGGGAAACATCCAAGAATGAATTAGTTTTATGACATATGGTTGATTTCAAAATGATCTTTGGATGTGTTTCATCAAAGACGTTTGTTTTACACGTAAGTGTCGCATTGTGTTGTGGGAGTCGGTGTGGGCTCGGGATAGCATGCATGGGTGAGTTTCATCTCATTACTTGGCATGACATCATGATTTTTCAACATTGTATTATATGTTATTGTTGGAGGGAATACTTGTTGTGAAATATTGCATTTATACATTGCATATGCATTTTAGGTGATGAGTAGCCTCTGTAGAGATTATTCTACTGGGTATTGGCTCACCCTATACGGGAAACATTTCAGGTGTGGGTCATGCACCAATAGACGGCTCACAATTAGGGTCACATGGTTGAAGAAAAGCCGACTTGTGGCTTCCAATCCATTTTCTTTTTGTAAAAGTAGATTTGTAATTAAATTTTAGCATGTAATGTGTAAAGGAATTGTAATAGAGTATATATAGACTGTTTTAATATAACCTTGCATATTTTGATATAAATATGATGATTGGACCCGGTGTGGTCAAGTTTTATGTATAAAATAGACCCTGTGTGGTTATGGTATTATATTGGACCTCGGATGGGTCATGTAAATGTTGATTGCACAAATTGTGTTTTGGGGTAGAGCTTCCTGTACAAAAGAGACTCTGCCCAGATTTCGTTAAATTATGGATCCCGGTAAATGGGACACAACGGTACGATATCGAGTTATACGGTATCCACGGGCATTCCGTGGGTTGATGGGAAATTAACGGACCCCATTAATTTGGGGTGTCACAATATTAATACATAAATTCAACAAATTAGCATTTAGTTCATCAAATTCATATTCAATTTTATCAAATTAATATTTAATTTATTAAATTAAAAAAAACTAACATTCACTTTTATCCAATTAACATTTTTTTTTAAATTATCCAATTAACATTTAATTCATCAAATTAAAATAAAATAAACGTTTATTTTTATCCAATTAACATTCATTTTCACCAAGTTAACATTCAATTCATTGTCAATTTGACATTCAATTTCATTAAATTTGCGTTCAATTCTTCTTCTTTTTTTGTAGGAATTAAACACCTGACCCCTACTTGGGACTATCAAGGATAACATAGTTTGCTAATTTGATAAAATTGACGACCAATTTGGTGTTAATTTGATGAAAATATTTTTAATAAATAAATTTGAATGTGAATTTGATGTTAATTTGCTGAAATTAATTTTTAAATTGATGAAATCGAATGCTGATTTAGTGTTGATTTGATGAATTGGATGTCAATTGGTTAAAATTAAAAGTTTAATTAATGCATTTCAATGTTACCTTTTTTTTGGGTAAGTAAATAGTATATTAATAACCAATGAGAATATACAATGAAGAAAAACACTTGTCTGCCAAAAACATGCAGGACAAGAACCAAAAAACAAATATATATAGGTTATATATATAGATGATTAGTCTGGGGAGAATGCTGAAGATTTACAGTATTCTCCAAAGATTTATACCAAAAAACATTATATGTAATTAGCATAGAATCATCACCATAAACAAAAAGAGAACTGGGTAGCTGCCACGAGTGAGCAATTCTTCGATTCTCTATGTTTTCCTTAAACTTCAACGACATTAGTCTATTCCTGACAATGTTTATAATAAGTCGCTGGACAGTCACAGGATCCTTCTGCTGGTTTCTGAATATCCTTCGATTCCTCTCATTCCATAACATATATATTGTGGCAGAAGAAAAGGAGAAGGAGCCATTGGGGTAAGCAACCATTTAACAATATCTTTCATATCAGGTCTAGGAGAGTAGGATGGTATGGATACCTCAATTTGTAGCAAGTCATTGTTGTTTCTAGCATTAGCCCTGGGCCATCTCCATTGATTACCATGAATAATATGGCAAACTTTAGCATTCATATTGAGGCCAGAATCATACATAATTCTGGGAGTCCATCTGAGCATTAGTGGACCAGCAAGATGCCAATTATCAAACCATAGTGATGTTTCTCTCCCATCGCCAATAATGTGGAGCAAGAACGGTCTAGCAAAATCCCTTATCTTCAAAAGTTTCCTCCAATTCCATGAACAAATGTGAGGGGGCTTGACAGTCCAGATGCTTCTTCCTTTTAGATAATAGTCTCTCACCCATTTAGACCAAATATTACTTTCATCAGAAATTAAATGCCAAAGGTGTCTGAGCATTAATGCCTTATTCTAAGCCTTAAGATCCTTAACACCCAGACCACCTTCTTGTTTTGGAAGACACACTTCCTTCCACGAAACTTTAGCTCCAACTGTCCTAAGCTCAGCTCCTGTCCAAAGAAAGGCCCTTAGTTTCTGCTCAACATTGTTAATGACACTTTTGGGAAGAATCAAGTGACTAGACCAGAAGATATGAATATTGGATAGGATTGAGTGGATGAGTTGTAATCTTCTTGCAAAAGAAAGGAATCTAGAAGCCCATGATCTAATTCTTGCCTCAACAGATTCCACCAAAGTAGCACAATCATTGACCCTCAGCTTCATAGTGATGATAGGGATACCCAGGTACCTAATAGGTAAGTTGCCCAAAGGAAAACAGAAACACTCCACAATTTGTAGTTGCTGAGCCTCAGAGACCCCAAAAAGAAAGATATTGCTCTTTAGTGGATTACCTTTAAGGCCTGAAAGAACTTCGAAAGTCTCCAAAGAAGTCTTCAACACTCTAGCAGAATTAATATCACCATGACATAATAAGAAAAGGTTATCTGCAAAACTCAATTGAGCAATTCTTTGTTTGCTGCATCTCCAGTGGTATTTGAACGCTTGAGCTGCATGAGTATTTCTCATAATGATCTATGTTAGAACTTCCATTCCAATAACAAAAAGATATGAGGACATAGGATCCCCCTACCTAAGACCTCTTTGACTAGGAAAGTAGCCAGCCAATTCACCATTAACACTGATAGAAAACTTTGGGGATGAAATACATGCTTTAATCCAATTGATCATCATCAGTGGAAAGTTGAGAGCAATTAAAGTATCAATCAAGAAGCCACATTCAAGCATATCATAAGCCTTCATAAGATCCACTTTTATTGCACACCTAGGAGGCCCATGATCCTTGTGGTAGTTCCTCATAAGCTCTTGGACTAAGAGAATATTATCCCCTATTCTTCTTCCAGCAATAAAACCAGATTGAAAAGGACTAATAAGCCCAGGTAGAAATGGCTTAATTCTATTGGCAATGATTTTTGAAATAATCTTATAGAGGGTGCTGCAACAAGAAATTGGCCTGTAGTCACTCATAGTAGTGGGATTGGGCACCTTTGGAATAAGTGATATGATTGTGGAGTTGATTTCCTTGAGCATTTGACAAGTGATAAAAAATTCCTGAACGGCAGAAATAACCTCATCCCCAATAATAGGCCAAGCCTTCTGAAAGAAACATCCATTAAAACCATCTGGACTTGGGATTTTATTAGCATGGAGAGAAAAACATACCTCTTTGATTTCAGCACCTGTAACATCCTTGCAAAGCATTCTAGCCTGATCATCAAAAATAGTGTGCTGGCTAAGGTCCCTAATTGTAGCTTGTCTAGAAGTAGATTGATGACCGCTGCTTCTAAACAAATTCTAGAAATAATGGACTGCTTCATCTTTGATCTACAAATCCCCCTCAGCCATCATACCATCCTGTCTTCTAATAGAAGTTATCCTAGATTTGTTTCTTTTGCTTGTGACGGCTTTAAAGAAAAAAGAAGTGTTTTGATCGCCAGCTTTGAGCCATTGAATTCTGGATTTTTGTCTTAAGAACTCCTCTTCAATTCTTATTGCCTCAAAGAATTTCCTAAGCAACTCCTTCTCTTGAGTCCTAAGATCATGGTCCAAGGGCTTATCATCAAGTTTCCTGTGGCAGTCGGCTAGAACAATTCTTGCTTCATTAGCTCTAGTAGTAACATCACCAACCTGAGCTCTGTTATAATTCTAGAAATCATACTTCAACAATTTAAGCTTTTGGCTTACTTGGAATTGCTTTGTTCCCCTCACATTAGTATGCCACGCATTATTGACAATATCAAGAAAATCACTTCTATCAGCCAAAAAATTGAAGAACTTGAACAGACATTTCCTTGGTCTTGTTCTCTGTCCTAACTTGACAATGGCAGGGTTGTGATCAGAGATACCAGAGGTAAGAAAATCAGCTGAAGATCTTGTGAATAGCAAATTCCACTCCTCATTAACCATGACTCTGTCAAGTTTTTTAATTGTGCAATCTTGAGGGTTTCTTCTGTTATACCAAGTGAAGAGAACACCTGAGAAACAAAGGTCACCAATACCAGAATTTGAATACATTCTTCAAATTCATCCATGGCTTTTGTTCTTCTGTTGCTCCCCCCTTCAATTTCCTGCATATTTCTTACCACATTGAAGTCACCCAAAACCACCCATGGTCTAGAAATATTGCTCCTAGCATTAGACTCTAGATTACTCCAAAGTCTCCTCCTTTCTCTATCATCATTGGCCCCATAAATGAAGGAAACAAGGAACACAATCCTACTTTCAAGATGTTGAACCTCACAGTGAACAACTTGATCCATTTCTTCAATTTTGAAAATCCAGAGAATATGGGTTCCAACCAACCCAGATTCTACCAAGAATATGACCAGAATAATTATCAAAGAAGTCCCAGCCTCTGAAGACAGCTCTCATAATGCTACCCTTATTAACAGCCTTGACTTTGGTTTCAATTATACCAACCAAATTCAGCTGATGTTCAAAAATAAGCTTTCGAACCTCCAATTGTTTAGGGGGAAAGTTCAATCCCCTAATATTCCAACATGCAAAATTGATCATTTATGTCTTGGTGGATGGGGGCCTTGGGATGTAGAAATCCCCCTTTTACCTCTATTTGGTGACTTGTGCTTTTTCCTTAGTTGCCCAATTGGTATACTATCAATGTTCTTAATTTTTGTAGCCAGAACACTTGATTCAGCAGAAGCAGATTTTTCCAAATCTAATTGCACAGGACCTTGCAGTTCAATAACAAGATTATCAAATTTGTTGCTAGTGGTGATGTTTGGAATTACCTAAGGAGCAGGGGTGGTGGTATGAAGCTCAGTGATAGTAGTCTCACAGACCATCATCTGGTTACTTGTGCTTCCATTATCCACATTTCTTTGATCAACCTTGTCACTCTCCTTTTCTTTGCCAACTTCAACAGTGGAGGCTATCTCTTTGCCTTTGTCAGCTTGTTTCTCTTTTCTTGTCCACGCTTGCTTTCTTGCACAGTTTGTACTAGTGTGGCCAAAAATATTGCAATTAACACAAGTTTTAGGCTTCCATTGATATTGAACCATAATTTCCAGTCTCCATAGCTTGGTCAGGTTAGGAACCTTGCATTTTCAACTCAAAGGAATCAATGGGAACTTGAGCAGCATCAATCTCAACACATACCCTGGCAAAGCTAATTCTTTGTTGTGTCTCGGTTAGCCCATCAGCATAAAGTGGTTTCCCAACTGCACTGGAAATATAGCTAAGACCTTCTTCATTCCAATACTCAAGTGGAATATTATAAAGCTTCACCCAAACTGGAACTTTAGTGTGTGCTTCCTTCATAAGAATCATTCTACTTTGCCATTTCTTGAAGACCATTGTTCTACCAGAGAATAACCAGAGGCCATCTTCAAGGACTCTAGATCTTGAAATATCATCAGAGAATTTGAAAAAGAAGCAACCTTGCTCATTAGCAAGCACCTCTATGAGGCCCTGAGCATTCCACGTCCTTTGGAAAATCATCTTAACCACTGAAAATGGCAAACTCTTTTCAATAAAGTAACCAACCATGCTGTTTTCCCAATTCTTACAACCCGTATCTGCAACCGTTGGTGGTGGGGCCACCACTATTTTGGACCCATCTCCTTGAGGTTCAAAATGTTTTAATTTCATGTGGTTGTGGGTTATAGAAGGAGCTCCATGACCCGAATCCATTGTAGTTCCTTTTTTCAGCACACTGCACCATGTAGCCTGTGTATTCTTATCACACCTTTCATCGGCTGATGAGGGTATGGGGGTGGGGGGTTTTTGCTGGCAAGCCAACCATACCCATAGTGGTAGACTGTGCTTGCTTTGACAGTATAGCAGAATCTTGGGAAATGGAAATAACATGAGAACTTTTCTCACCTAGTGGCGCGTGAGTTTCACCTTCCATGTTCCTCCTTTTTGCTAAGTCTTTTAGTGACTGTACTCCATTTTCAAAAGTAGCTTTTACAGTCTTCGTATTCACTGTGCAAAGTGTAGAACCATTTGGGATGTCTTTAAAGGTTGATTCCCCACCATTAGGACTAGGGTTACATGGAGGCAATGATGAGGTTAAACAATCAGTAGCTGGGTAAGCTTTTGAAACTTTGGAGACTTCTAGGAAAGTTCCAGTGGGTATCTGGTCTGACATTTTAGATATGGTAGCTTCAGGTGTTTGGTTGGTTAGCGTGGTGGGAAAGTCGTGGAAGGAATGAATGAAGGTTGCATCAGATTTGGGGAAAGAATGAGGTTTAAGACAGTGGAAAGAGCATAAGAATGGCCACGATGAAAACCAAAGAAGGAAAAGGAGATCAATTGCAGAAGATAAGCGAAGGAGAAGACAGAAAAAGGTGGGTAGAAGCTAGGGATTCAAGGAGGTTGGGGACGAAGATCTCTCATCTTTTTTCTTGTGCTTTTGTCTTCAAGTTGCTCGAGCTAGAGGCCAGAATCGTGAACAAATGTAGTTACATTTCAATGTTACCTTGATAAACTTAACAATTATTTTAGTATTAGTTTAATGAATTGGATCTCAATTGGACGAAATTAAATTTTAGATTCACGAATTTTTATGTTAATTTTAGAAAATTAATGTTAATTTTGTGTTAATTTAATGAAATTGGATTCTAATAAATAAAATTGAAGATAAATCTGATATTAATTTGATGAAATTGAATTTTAACACGATAAAATTGAATATTAATTTGGTGTTTCTTTGATGAGTTGAATCACAATAAAATGAAATTTAATGTTAATTTGATAAAATTAATCGTCAATTTAGAGTTAATTTGATAGAATTTGGTTTTAATAAATAAAAATGATTGTAAATTAGATGAAATTAAATTTTAAATTGATGATATCGAATGTTATTTTAGTGTTGATTTAATGGATAAAATTAAATGTTAAATTCATGAATTTTTATGTAAATTTTATAAAATATGTTGTCTGTATGGTGTTAATTTTATGAAAGTATAAATAAATGAGAATATTACAGCCACACCCCTTCTGCTTTATCATATCTTTAAAGACACCCACTCTATTTTTTACATTTTCACTGATATCTCCTATCAGATTTCAGGTGTTAAATAAAATGAAATTTTACTAAATTAGTCATATTATATTTTAGAAAAAAAATTCATCCACACACCCTCTAGATAGATATATTTTCAGTGAAACCGTTCCGTTTTCAAATTTTAAATCGATTAAAATTCGATTCAACCTAATTAAAATTTATTTTTTACTATTAAAATTTGACTAGATTAAAAATTATATTTTTTTACATGTTAAAAATTTGTACCGATTAAAATTCTATTCAGGCTGATTATAATTTTTTTAATCGGCTCAAATCAAATTTTAATCAACTCATATTGAATTTTAATAGGCCTAAATTTTGATATACAGAAAAATATAAATTTTAATACGAAAAAATGAATTTTACTGAACTTGAATCGAATTTTAATTGACACAAATTTTAATCAGCTCAAAGCAAATTTTAAGCGACGCTAATAGCTTAGGTAAAACGTAAATATGCTCAAATTTTAATATGTAAAAAATAAATTTTAATAGGCCCAATTTTTAATATGTAAAAAATTAAAATTTAATCAGTTCAAATCAAATTTTAATCAATTCAAATTTGAATATGTAAAAAAATAAATTTTGATTGAATTTTATGCAGAAAGATTGTTTGGATTTATATAGGGGTAATTTTGGTATTTTAAATGATTATTTTTATATTAGAAATGGTAGTTTAATGACAAGGGATGTCGATAATATTTAAATATAAACTAGAAGAGGAGTTAGTGATACTTTGAATAATAGTGAAAGTGTCCTTGAAGATATGATGAACTAGAAAATGTGTGGTTGAAATTTTTCTTAAAAAAATTAAACCGAAGGTGAATTTAGTTTTAATTTAATGAAATTTAATTTTAATTTGATGGAATTGACGGTCAATTTGGTGATAATTTGATGAAATTGAATTTTAATAAATAAAATTGAAGGTGAATTTGATGTTAATTTGATGAAATTGAATTTCAAATTGACGAAATTAAATGTTCATTTGGAGTTAATTTGATGAATTGGATCTCAATTGCATGAATGTAAACATTAAATTCATGAGTTTTAATATTTATTTGGTAAAATTGGTGGTCAATTTAGTATTAATTTTATAAATAAATTTAGTATTAATTTTATAAATAAAATTAATATTTATTTAATTTTAATAAATAAATTGAAGTTGAATTTTATTTTAATTTCGGTGAAAGTGAATTTTGAATTGACGAAATTTTGAGTTGATGAAATTAAATTTATGAATGTTTGAGATCTATCACAAGAACCTGAGATCTACAATAGAGTTATTGTAGTCTCCACCAAATGTGGTTTCCTCGCGCAAATTTGGTAATGTACAACTAATGTTATTAAAAAACATTTAGTTTGGTATCTATCACAAACGTCTATGATTGACCGCAAGTTCATAGAAGTGAGTTTTACTGAAACCTAGATGTTGATGATCGATCACAAACATTTTGGATAATATTAACACCATATTGGTTAGATTTAATATTTTTAAGGATAATATTATCTTTGTTGTAGTAAAATTTACCAAAATCGTGGGCAATTTACCATAATTAGATTTATTAAATGTGAGGATCAGTTTACAACAATTAAGAACATAATTACCACCTTTGTGGGTCAATTTTACAACCATTGTGGATAAATTTATCACAAACTAAGGAAAAATTTACCACCTTTGAGGGTCAGTCTATCACAATTAAGGGAAAATTTACCATCGTTGTGGATAAGCATACCAAATTTATGAACATATTTACAATTTCTGAGGACCATTTACGACTGTTTTGGTAATATTTAAGACATATGTGGGTAAGTTTACGATGATCAAGGGTAAATTTATTATAGTTTAGGGTTAACTTACAATGATTGTGAATAAATTTATTAGCACATACGTGAAGTTTACTTTTATTTTTGTTAATATTATGATAACCATGGGTAATAAAATAAATTTAAAAGAAACATTTACTATAATTTAGAGTTAAATCCTATGATTATGGGTAAGATTACTAGTATATAAGAAAATTTTATCATTAATTTGGTTCAAACAATAGTCGTGGATAATTTTACAAACATAAAGGTAAATGTACGACACCTATGGGATGCACTAGTAACGTATTTACAAAAAATATAATTAAAAGTGTCAATTAATACTTTTATCATCATATTGGTTTAATTTAATATCGTTAAGGATATTATTACAACTGTTGTGGTAAGATTTGCCAAAATAATGGGCAATTTATTATAATTGAGGGTACATTTACCACATTTGAGTGTGAGTTATTATAATTGTGAATAAATTTATATGTTTAGATCACTATTTTGGCTAATATCACGATAATTTTAGATAACATTATGAGGATTGAGGGTAAATTTACGAGAAAAGAAAATTAAGTTAAAATTATGGTGGACACATTTACCTTAGTTAGGCTAACATTACAACATCAAAAGAAAATTTTAGTATAGCCTAGGGTTAAGTTAGAATAATTATAGATAATATTATTAGTATATATACCAATTTTACTTTTATTTTGGTAAATGTTACGATAATTGTGAATAATAATATAAACTTAAAAGTAAATATATGACATCAGTGAGATACACTAGTGTTATATTTACGACAAATGTGGTTAAATGTGTCAATTATACTTTTATAAAGTTTGCTCACTACTTTAGTAATTTTGCCTATTACTGTTATAAATTTTTCACTGATATTATAATTTTATCCAATATTATGGTAATTTTGTCCACTACTGTTATTAATTTTTTTACCACTATTGTAATTTTGTTCATTAATGTTGTAAAATTTTCACTACTGCTATAAAATTTTCAATATTATGGTAATTTTGTCCACTATTGTCGTAAAATTTTCACTGATGTAATTTTGTTTACTATTATAGTAATTTTTTCCACAAATGTTGTAAGCTTAAAATGATTGTGGTTAAATTTATTAGTATATTGACTAATTTTATTTTCATTTTGGTTAATATTACGAGAACCGTGAATAATAATACAAGATTAAAGATAAATTTATGATAATTAGTGGAATGCACTAATATCGTATTTACGAAAAATGTGGCTAAATGTGTTAATCATATTTTTACTACCATATTGGTTAAAGTCTAACTATTACTGTTGTAGTTTTATCCACTATTATTGTAAATTTTTTATTGATGTTGTAAAATTTTCATTGATGTGGTAAATTTGTCCACTGTTGTAAATTTTCTATTGATGTTATATTTTTTTCAACGCTGTTGCAAATGTTGTACTATTGTTTGCATATAAAGATAATCTACAAAAAAACAACCGGCAAAACCAGTTGCCTTTCCTTTTGCTTTTACACATGGCAGGATCAGCTGTCTTTTGCGCCTCACAGCTTTTCGGTACGATACCGAAACGCTAAACAACTGAATTGTAGTCGGCTCCTTTAAGATGAGTTGATAATTGTGTGGAGAGACGACCCAAGAAAGGCTTTATGCGAGGGGAGCATTAAATAAATATTTATTTTACATTTGTCTATATGCTTAAGCTTTTACATTAGTTGAAAGTTCAAGAAACTTTTGGCAAACCAAGATCACGAGTACAACATGTAGTATATGATCAAGTTGTAAAAACCATTTGGCAGTTGCATTGAATTGTGTTAGACAATAGACCCAGTGCATACATACGTCATGGAGGGTGATGTTACACGCCCCCATCAGCCCCATCCTTCAACCTTCAGATGCTCGTGATGTAGAAATTCAGAGAAGTCGAACGCGATAAAGAGTGTTTCCCCAGTTTTAGAAAGAAAGGATGATCAGAAAGCAATAAATCTGATTTAAGGAGATTTATCAGGATATTGGCTTACACGTTGTTTCAGTTTTTGTTCTTCTTTCTTCTACATTACACATTGCTCAAGTTTTTCCTTATTTTTCTCCCTAAAATGATACCGATATTTACTTTTTCGATATTATACTGAAAATTAATCACTAAGGACCGTTGAGGAGCTTTCCTTGCAATTTGAACCGTAGATCACATTTGCTTTTATTTTTTGAGCTTTGCAACGAGGTAAACAATAATTGGGGTGCAACTTGGGTTGAACAATCCGATTTCAACCCGAGCCCAACCTAGAAAAATTAGGGTTTAGACAAGAGTTTTTAATACTTGGGTTGAGCTTGGATCAAAAAAACTTCAACCCGAATTCAATTTGGGTGGACTTAGAGTTGACCCCTAAGGTTCACGGGTTGAACCCGAATATTAAAATCGGGCTCAACCCAAATTAATAATCGGGTTCAACCCGAATTACTATTATATAAATACAATTTTATAATTTATACTAGGGTAGATCTAATTTTCTTACCCATATGGACTATGTTTTACTTATGTTTCTGTTATGTTAAACTGGTTCTGTGCAAGGCAGCAGTGTTATATTTTGCACTGGTTGTGATTGCATTGAGTTCTTAATATTATGGTCTTTATGTTAAAAATTTGATTGAAGTTGTTGATTGTTAAAGTATTTGAATATTATGTAATATATGTATCAGGTTTAAAAACATTAACCTGAAATCAGCCCGTAAAGTAACCCCAAATTCAGTCCGAAATCATTAACCCGAATTCAACTTGAGCGCAATCGATTCAAACTCGGTCAATGCTTGGGTTGAATTTATCAACCCGAGATAGGGTTAGAATTAAATATTATATACCTAGAATTGGCTGTCCAACCCGTCTAACCCTTCCGAATTGTACCCCTAACTAGTAATTCCCTAAACTAGTATTCTATTAAAAGTTGGAAAAGACAAGTCAATGTGTCATATAGTACTATACAAATAGTGGAAGTGTATTTACAACAAATGGGGTAATGTTATCACCACATTTAAGGTCAAATTATGAACATTGTGGGTAAATTTATAACATAAATAGGTTATGTTACAATCACTATGGACGAATTTACAACAACTTTAATAATTTTGCAGTAGATAAGGGTATATTTATTGCAATAGAGGTGAATTCATAACAAATGTAGTAATGTTACTACCTATTAGGATAAGTTTACAATGACTATGGGTAGAGTAATCACATTTAAATGTTACATTATAAGTGTTGTGGGTAAATTTATGACAGAAATAGATTGAGTACAACCATTGTAGACGAATTTACAAATATTTGGTAAAATTATAATAATTAAGTGTACATTTACTACAGTTTAAGATTAAATTATACAATAATAGTGGACAAAGTTACAAGAGTACATGCTAAATTTTGCTGTTATATTGGTTAAAGTTAGACATGTGCGGGCAATATTATAAACTTAAAGGTAAATATACATTAGTTGTGGTATTCTTACTTGAAATAGTGATAAATTCACCCTAAATACAAGTAACGTTACCCAAAATTATCGTAATATTAGAGTAAAAAGTGGTAACATGGTCTCTAACACTGGTATCATTACCTTGAAACATGATAAATTCACCCAAATCATTGTAATATCATCCCAAACAATAGCATTTTCAATCAAATTAATATTCAGTTAATCAAAATTAATATTCAAATTCATCAAATTAACATTGAATTTATTCAATTAACATTAAAATTTATAATACTAATATTCAATTTCATCAAATTAAAATTCAATTCACCCAATTAATATTCAAATTCATCCAATTAACATTCAATTCATCAAATTGACATCAAATTAACATTCAAATTCATCTAATTGGCGTTCAATTCATCCAATTAATATTCAATTTGATTCAATTAATTAATCCAAGTTTTAACATTCCATTTACCCAATTAATAATACAAATTAACATTCCATTTATCCAATTTTTATTCAAATTCATCCCATGAGCACTCAATTCATTGAATTAAAATTCAAAATCATCCAATAAATATTCAATTCATCAAATCAACATAAAAGTAATATATAATTTCATCAAATTATAATCCAAACTCATCCAATTAGCAAATGAACATTCAAATTCAAATAGTTGGCATCAAATTCATCAAATTAACATCAATATTAACATTGAATCATACAATTAATATTTAATTCATCAAATTAACTCCAAATTGACATTCAACTTATCAAATTAATATTTAATAAACATTCAATTTATCAAATTAACATTCAAATTCAATAAGTTAACATTCAATTCATCAAATTAACAGTTAGTTTAATCTAATTAACATTAAATTTGTCAAATTAACATTCAAATTAAACTAATTAACATTAAATTCATCAAATTAATATCAAAATTAGCACTCATTTTTACCCAATTAATATTTAATTCATAAAATTAATACAAATTAAAATTCTATTTATCCAATTCTTATTCAAATTCATCCCATGAACACTCAATTCATTGAATTAAAATTCAAAATCATCTAATAAATATTCAATTCATCAAATCAACTCCAAAGTAATTTGTAATTTCATCAAATTAATATCCAAATTCATCCAATTAGCATTCAGTTGATCAAATTAGTATTCAATTTCATCTAGTTAAAGTTCAATTTCATTTAATTAACATTTAGTCCATCAAATTAAAACCAAATTGACATTCAATTTATCCAATTATAATTCCGTTCATTAAATTAACACCAAATTGACTTTCAATCTATCCAATTTATATTCAAATTCACAAAATTAACATCCAATGCAATAGGCAGTCAATCACCAAATTGATTTATTAAATTTTAATATTTATTTAACAAAATAGGTGGTCAATTTAGTGTTAATTTTATGAAATCAAAATTTAATAAATAAAATTATAGGTGATTTTTTTATTAACTGGGTGAAAGTGAATTTTATGATCTATCCTAATTATTATTATTATTTTTGGAATATATCAAAATTATTATTATTTTTTAGACATATCAAAATTATAATTTTTTTTTTGGAATATATCAAAATTATTATTTGGAATGTATCAAAAATTTTTTATTCTCCAAAATATTTTTAATCAATTGTAAGATTGCAATAGTCTCTCCCAAAATTGGTTTCCTCATCCAAAATTGGTAACTTATTGAAAAAGGTAAGTTTGAGATCGATTAGAAATATCTATGATCGATCACAAGGTCACTAGTGTGGGATTTAACGAAATTGTGGATAATTAACTACAATTAAGGACAAATTTACCACTTTTGAGGGTCAATTTATAACAATTGTGGACAAATTTACAAGTTTAGAGGTTAATTTTTGACTGTTTTAATTAATATTACAATTATTTTAGTTAATATTGTGACGATTTTGAATAACATTATGCGAGTTAATGATAAATTTACCGTAAAAAGAGGTTAAATTAAAGTCATGGTGGATAAATTACCACAATTGGAAAAATGTTACAACATCAAAGGAAAAATTTACTATAGTTCAAAATTAAATACAATGATTATGAGTAAGATTACTAGTATATAAGACAATTTTACTATTAATTTGGTTAATCTTACAATAATAGTAGGTAATTTTACAAACATAAAGGTAAATATACAACACCTATGTGATATACTAGTGAAGTATTTATAACAAATATGATTAAAGGTGTCAATCAATACATTTACCATCATATTGAATACATTTAATTTCGTTAATGATAGTATTACCACTGTTGTGATAAAATTTACAATAACAGTGGATAATTTATCACAATTGAAGGTATATTTACCACTTTTGAGTGTGAGTTTACTATAATAGTCAACAAATTTTTATGTTTATAGGAAAATTTACGACTATTTTAGTTAATATTACAAAGATTAAGGGTAAATTCATGACAATAAAAGGTTAAGTTAAAACTATGGTAGACAAATTTACCACAATTAGAGAAATTATACAACAACAAAGGAAAATTTTACTATAGTTCAGGGTTAAATACAACGATTGTTGGTAAGATTGCTAGTATATAAGACAATTTTACCATTACTTTGGTTAATCTTATAATAATCATGAGTAATTTTATAAACATAACGTCACCTATGGGATGCACTAGCGACGTATTTACAACAAATATAGTTAAAGATTTCAATCAATACTTTTACCACCATATTGGTTATATTTAATATTGTTAATGATAGTATTACAACCGTTTTTGTAAGATTTATGATAACAATGGGTAATTTATTACAATCGAGGGTATATTTACCACCTTTGAGTGTGAATTTACCATAATTGCTGATAAATTTAAATATTTAGAGGGGAATTTATGACTATTTTGGTTAATATTATGAATAATTCTCAGTAACATTACAAGGATTAATGATAAATTTACCACAAAAGAGGTTAAGTTAAAACAACGGTGGATGAATTTACTACAGTTATGGTAACTTACAACATCAAAAGAAAAATTTACTACAGTTTAAGGTTAAGTTACAATGATTATGGGTAAGGTTATTAGTATATAAACCAATTTTACTTTCATTTTAATTAATATAACAAGAACCGTGAATAATAATACAAATTTAAAGGTAAATTTACGACATCGGTGGAATGCAATTGTATCGTATTTACGACAAATGTGGTTAAATGTATCAATCGTACTTTTCTAACATATTGATTAAAATTTGTCAACTATTGTAGCAATTTTGCTCACTACTGTAGTAAATTATCCACTAATGTTGTAATTATACCAATTATTGTCATAAATTTGTCACTAATGTTGTAATTTTGCCTATTATTGTGATAATTTTGGTCACTATTGTTATAAAAATTCTACTAATCTTGTATTTTTATCCATTATTATTGTAAATTTTCTACAGATGTTCTAATTTTGCCCTCAATTGGTATATATAGACAATTTAAAAAAAAAAACAACCAATGAAACCAATTACCTTACTTTTGTTTTTACACGTGACAAGATTTGCACAACGATAACTTTTTGGTATAGTACTGAAAAAATTTATTGTACCATAATCTACTCCAACTATCATTATTTTCGATCATTGATGTAATCAGGGAGAGAACTAAAATTCTATTTGTGTAAAATAAATTGATTATGGTGGAATTATTCCTACCCCACAAATATCCCTTCTCACCCCATTAAAATTTTTATGATAAAATTACTAAGTCCATTCCTTTTATTCCCACCCCATTTTAATTAAGTTTACCCTACATTAGAAGCACACTCTTTTAATAACAAATACACCTTCTATCTTCTCAAAGATAGAGTTTTATTCACTATTTTCTCTCATCATCGTCTTTTAGGATCCATGTTAGTTAATATGATTGAAGTCTACTGCTATACATTAGATTCCTCGTGTTTATGTATATATATTTTTAAAGTGTCAATAAATGCTTCAGATCGACGAGGACACCATGGACAACATAAAAGCTTTAGACTTTTTCAACCACAATATAAATGCTTAAATAATGGATTCTTTGTTGATAACTATGGATTGTACAGATTTGATACAGATTAGTGTAAAGATTTGTTAGCAAATCTCGGCAATTTATTTGTTGATTATAAAACTTCTTGATGGTCAAAAATATACGACGCTTGCGTATAAATTATAATCTTTTCATTTTGAAAGTCATGGTAAATGACTTAAAGTTTAAATCTCTTCGTTTGTATTCTTTATCAAAAATTTCAAAACAAGTTTAACTGTAGTCTATGCATTTGGCACATGCTGTGACCAGGTTGATTAAAATGGCAACCCCATCTGGCTGTATCTACCAGTAGGTTAATTTTATCTCCAATGTGATATCCATGCCAGTCATATCAAATACATAAAATTAAACTTCACACAGTGGATTAAACTTGCTTGAGAAGTTCTAAGAAAGATAATGGTAAATACAAACTCGATACGCCAGCTAAAACATTTCGAATTGAATTGCATTACTCTTTGAAGCAACAGCCTTAGCCCATTCCCGCATCTTTGCTTTCACCAGCTCACCATTGTCTACCAACTTATCAGCACAACCCTTTTTGTGAACCTCAATGCTCAGATATTGTTGATCAGCTAGAAGATATGGAGGTAGCTGTTCCGAGCTACTGCGTTCCCATGCTTCAAGGTTAATGCCACATTCCATATAATTCGCGCCTGCCATTGCCAGAGCTTCAATTGACATTGCTTCTCACAAAATATGCAGTAAGATAGTGATGAGAGTTAGGTCAAGTGATACCAAAGCGAGGAAGGGGGCATTTATATATCAGTGCTTTTTTACTGTTCTTGACAAAGTTAAAGTGTGAGGGAAGAGGAATACACACGGGTGTTGCATGTAAAAAAATTATTTGGTTGCATCCGTGATCTCTCTCTCTCTCTCTCTCTCTCTCTCTGAACTGAACTGAAAAGTCTTGAAAATTTTGGAAGGACTTGCAACCAGCCCTAGATTCAAAAAAGAGTTTGAGGTCTATGCCCAGGATAATATGCTAACATCAACTTTTAATCTTTCTTTCCCCCGCATACCTCATGGAGGATGTCACATGCCCCCGTCATCAGCATTTCAAAGCCCACCTTCGTTCACCCTTAAGATGCTCGTGATTAAAATTTTTAAGAAAGTCCAACGCTAGATCTAGATTTCTCATCCTAATTCTTAAATTTCGCAGCTAGTCGGCGATCTTAGGGATGATCATAAAGCAATAAAGTTGATTTATGGATATTTATCTGAATATTGGCTTGCACATTGTTTAAACTTTTTTTCTTCTTTCCTCTGTATTATACACTGTTTTAGTTTTCTCTCTCTCTCTCTCTCTCCCCCCCCCCCCCCCCTCTTCCTCCAAAGTTTCTGTATTTCCAATCATATGTGCTCTTTGGGAAGGATTGAATCTTCTATTTTGTCTTTGTTTTCTCCTTTTTTTTTTTCCGAGTGCCACACGCCTCTTAACTAATATTTCAAATATTTGCAGCACATTTCAAAATAATATCACTCCAAAATAACTTAAATTGTTTCAGCAATGTACATCTACCAATTTGTCATTTCGTTGCGGGCACTATGAAATTATTTTTGATCGTTTTCTTCTAAGAAATACAAGATAAACTTAAAAATTAAACTTAATAATCATAATTATTGAATAAATAGTGGGTGCCAAAAAATATTGAGACCTAAAGTGAAATTAATGGTCGTAATTATTAAGTCTACTTTTTAAATTCATGTAACATTGTATTTTTTTTTTTTTGTTGCCTTTATGCCTGTCATCAATCCACAACCACGGGTGCAGCCACCCTTGGCCCAGGGGTCACCGGCCCCCCTCAAATAATTTTAAGAAATTATTCTTATAAATGTTTGTATATACATATACTCAACACCTTCAAGTATATGTTTTGGTGCCAACCCTATTATTTTCATATTGATCTACCTAAATCTCTATGGCCATGTTATGAATACCATCCAAACATGTCCAAATAAATTTTGAATAAACAAGAGTCATTTTATAATTTCTATTAAAATTTCATTATCCTTTTGTTATTGATTTTTGAATTTTTTTTTTTGGGAATATAAGTTGTGTTTGGTTTATAATTGAATGTTTAGTATTATTTTTTCTTATGCTCTTAATTCGAACATCAAATTGGTAGGAGTTTCATGTAATTGGCCTTTGTTTGCATGAGATCAGGCTCTGTAAATAAATATTAGCATATGAACTTATTTTTATCAACATAAAAATTGCAACATAGAATTAAGGGCCCACCCTAATTGAAATTTCTAGCTCCACCCCTATCCACAAAATTGATCTTTGTGGAGTGCAAGTAAGCTGAGTAAATTCAATTGAAATGTTTAAGATTGGAGGGCTGCACTAGGATTAATTAAACTTGAACAACATCGAACATCAATCTAAACTCAAGCATACCCCGGTTATTTTTATGGCAGATTACAACAATTGCACCATCTAAATGGAACACGATATGCAGTAGTGTCTGTTACATTATCAGCTATTATTTGATCTCGACAAATAACGATAGATATCTTCGGGCATCACTTCGCTCTACATTGCTTTATTGAGCTTGCACTTTACTCCACGCTTTCTAATGGCCCATTGGATTTCTAGGTTTCTTATATAAGTATGAGCCATCCACTGTTTTCAATATATATCCTTACAACATACTAAAATTGGGTTTCGCTAGATATATCCAATCCTTCTTAATTAACTCTCCACTCTACCGTCTCACGAACATATTAATTTTGCATTTCATTTCTATGGGATCTGGAATAAATGTGTTTCTAGTGCTAACAATTTCAAAAAGAGTAATACTACACTGTCCAAATTTAAAGTCCAAATGACATGACAGCTGACATGAGCTTCTTTATTTAGTGTCATGTCATTTACACCCCAATAAAGACTTCAAATAATACGTTGTCATGTCATTTGGACTCTTGATTTGGTTTCTAAATTTGGTCAGCACAGCATTACTGTTTCAAAAAAGCCAATATAAGTGATTAATAACAAATCCATAGAATTGGATTGTATTTGACAAACACAGCCATGAATTTAAGGATGGCAATTTACACAAAACTCAAAACCGACACAAATTTAGTGAATTAGGGTTGATTAATTTTTGATACAAACCTGAAAATAATATGACCTACTAACACGAATAATAAACGGGATAGTTTATTATTTTTGTCATTTTTATTATGTTTTGACATGAATTATTATGAACGAGAGATCTTTTTAACTTGTCTTTGCAATTATATGGGGTTTAATACAGTTTTAACATATAAAAAATTGTGAGTAATGGGTTAAATAATTATGAGTAGTGGGTTTGATTGAGAAAAAATGGATCTTACTATTAAAAAATCTTATCTTCCATAATAAACAACTAAGGTTAGTGTTAGAACATGACACGATTAATAAATAAGTTGAGTTATGATTGACTAATATTCAACGCGAACACAAAATAACACGATTTAAATATAAGTCAACACGATTTGATTGTTATGCCTTACATGTATCTCTCTATATGGGGCCGAAGTGAAAATATGTTATTCACAGGAATCGCCTGTGAATGCTAAAAAGCGAATATAAAGATAATGGACACTTCGTTTTCAATGGACTTTGGCAGAAACCTTAACTACTGTTGTTGCACCTGTACCAAATTGATATAGATAGAGAAAGAAATTGGGTAAAAGATAAGAGTTTTTTTGTATACATTGGTTGAGGGCATAATAGAACACACAAAATGGGTGGCATAAAAAATTAATTATTATTTTTAGCAATGATTGACCACTTAACCTCTTCGTTGATAAAATCCTCAGAAACATCAAAAGTGGCGACCAGACTAGGCTTTGGCCACAGAGATAGAACTTGGAACAAGAATTTATTTATTTTAGGCACTGAAATTGTCTTTTGGAGATGACTCATGACAGGGCCGGCCCAACAAGGGAGGCAAAAAAGGGTGGATTTTAGGCCCAGTTATAAACAAAAAGATATGTTAGTAATTGATAAGATATGTAGTAAAATTTGAGTATATAATTAGGAATGTGTAATTGAATTAGTGAGAATTTTTTTTAAAAAAAAAATTATGTTAGCATTAAAAAAATCAAAAGGTCTCATTTAAATTGGTCGCTTTAGACCTCAATATGTGTCGGGCCGCCCCTAACTCATGATGTCATATTTATTTTTAAGTCCTGAAAAAATCAATGGAATCATCCATAGAGTTGTGATGGCTCGAGTGATCATCATCCCTATTGATCTAAAGCAGTATAACAGGGCAGCTCACATCTTCTAATCCAATGGCTATCCTCTCATCTTCAAAGTCATCGTCACCATTAGAACCACCAGGTACTAGGGCATGTTTCATCTGTTAACGAGAAGTTTATAAGTTATTTTCGATATCATTCTTTTAATGACAAACAAGAGAGGCATACTCGGACAACCTCGTAACTTCTTCTTCTTCGTGTTCTTCGCTTAATAAATGGGGTGGAGGTGGCTCCACATACCGATGCTCCCAAATCCCAGTCTTCAAAATAATTAGTGCCTGCCATTACCAAAGCTTCAGATGGAGATTGGCACTATCTCTGTCGATATGTGAAGTACATCTATGCTTTTTTTTCCGGCAAGTAAATAAAATTTTAATTATATCCAAGAAGTATGTCAATGATTGCAAACTAAATCAGGTGTTGATTTCTTTGCAAAAAACTCAAATTTGTTTTCAAAACGAGATGAAAGATGGCAAGTATATATAGGGGTTGACTCTGGCGAAAAATCGAAGTATTTTCTCCTTAAGAATCTCAAGTTAAATTCCAAATTAATGGGTTATAATGTTGAAGCTTGAAAAGAAAGGACTTCCATTTGAATTAAATAAAAAAATGATATGCTTGTCATCACTCTGTTGACCTTGTTTTCTATTTCAAACCATTAGAAAATAATGGTATCACTAATGATGAAAGTAGATGATGTCGTAATAGAGCCGATGGTGTGTGAAACTGAAAAGTGTGAGTTGGGGAGGATGAAGAACTTCCATGAGGTATTTGTGTGTATGTGTATAACGTGAGTGAAGGAGCACAAGGGAATATCAAGAACACAAGGAAAGTAAGTAATTCAGCAAGCTCTTCAGCTTGGTTAGTCTAATGGAGTTTTTTGCTCACTGGTTTGTATTACTTGGAAAATAAGACTGTTACAGCTTTTTGGGGATACAATTGCTCCATTTTTTTTTGTGAAGCAAGGATTTGCCTCTTTGTACGGTAAGGTAGTGTGGTCCTTAAGCAGCCATGGGGGCGGAGGGAATATATGCGTTAGAGTCTACATTTCCTAGGCATGATGTGACATTCTAAAAGTTGGTGACTTAACATCAATGACTTATTCCTGGATAAGATTTGATGCAATGATTCCCCCTTCTAGATCCTCTGTAAGACCTCATTCCTCATCAAGAAGGTCTACGTTATGCAATAAAGATCTGTCATTCAGTTAAGGGTTGGACATTTCTATCCTTGGAGATGGGAGACCAATCTCCACTGGTGCAAAGGGCTTTTGCTCCGAAAGCTAGGCTAAAAAAGAGTTTTGTTAATAGTTGTCTAAGTTGTTGTTATGTAGGCCCATACTACTCTTGGTAAGTGGTCTACCCACTGACTTTTCGAAGCTTCCAGTTTTGTCTTCAGTGCTTTGGAACTCATTTGTATAGTCACCTCGACTTGGCCATTAGACTAGGGATAAGCTAGTGCAGAGAAGTATTTTCTTAGTCTGAGCTTAGCATAAACACTTTTGAAGCCTAGATTATTGAATTGTTTCTTGTTATCAGATACTATAGCTATTGGGATTCCAAATCGACATATGATGGACTTCCCGTATGACAATTTTCATCTTTTGTTGGGTGATAATTGTTAGGGGCTCAGCTTCTACCCATTTGGTGAAATAATCTATAGCCACCAGAACAAATTTTCATTGTCCTATTCCTAAATGGAAATGCCCCACAACATTAATCCTCCATTGTTGAAAGAGCCATGGACTTAGAAATGGGGTGAGGGGTTCTAGGGGACACCGAGGTATGTTAGAGTGTAGTTGGCAGTTTTTGGTTCTTCTGACTAGGTCAGTAGAGTCTTTCATCATAGAGGGTCATAAGTAGTCTTTCCTTTGGGCCTTGTAGGCTAGTGTTCTTGCATCGATGTGATTTCCACAAATTCTTTTATGAATCTCCCTGAGCATATAATCAACTTCCTCCGTGGTTATGTATCTTAAGAGTGGCCATAAGTATCCTCCCTTGTAGAGCTTCCTTTGAATTATGAGAAAATGGGATAACCTTTTCCTCAACTTTGATGCCTCCTTTGGATTTCCTTGGAGTGTTCCTTCTTGCAAAATAGTTGAGAATATGGTCCATGCAGCTTAGTCTCATATCCATTACCTTTTCATCTATTAAGCTTAGGGCGATTTTGGGCTCCTTCAAATGTTCCACTGAGATTGTTCTATCAAGGCTTCCCTACTTGGTTGTTGGAAACTTTTCTAGAGAATTAGCTCTAGCATTCTCTACACTTGGTATTTTCACAAGTTTAGTGCAAATAAATTTTCCTAACAAATCGTTGATGACCTTGAGATATGCTACCTTCCTTTCCTCCTTTGTTCCACACTCGGACCTAACCAATCTCACAACAAGGAGGGAATCACTATAAATCATTAATTGATGAGCTTTCATTAAGTGAGCTAGTCTAAGTCCAGCAATTAGAGTTTAGTATTCAACTTCATTGTTGGAGGCTTTGGAATCGAATCTCAAAGCATATTCAAGGTCAATATCTTCTGGGGACATCAAAATGAGTCCAACTTCACTTCCCTAAGCGTTAGAAGTTCCATTCACATATAGCTCCTAGATTGGGACGTCTAGAATGAACCCTTCTTTAGGATGCGTTTATGGCCTTCTTGTCGAGTAGAGTGAACTCAGCTATGAAGTTTGCTAATGGTTGGCTCTTAATCACAGTTCTCGATTTTAACTTGATGTCAAACTCTGCTAACTCGATTGCCCACTTGACCAACCTACCTGACGATTCTAATTTATGGTGGACCTACTTTAATGGTATGAGCTTGGACTATGATCTGAGCCTCCTTGTTGTCGTTATGAAAACAAGGACCAATTTCTCCATCTTCTGATACCTCTCGTCGGTTCCTCTCAAGGCCTTGCTAGAAAAATAGGTTATGGACTTTTTCTTCTTCTCTTACTAGAGCTGTATTGACTAAGAAATCAGAAACTACTAGGTACAGGGTCAATACTGCTCCTAGTTTTGGACTAACCAAGATGGGAGGTGAGCTTAGATAGGCTTTAAGAGATTGAAAATCCTCTTCACACTCATCGTTCCATTAGAAGGCCGCCTTTAGCTCTTTGAAGAAGGGTTGACACTTGTCACTAGATCAAAAGACAAACCTGTTCAAGGCAGCTATTCTCTCGATGAAGCGTTGAATTTCCTTAGTGTTCGATGGCAATTTCAAGAAAGGCATTAATTTTCTTGGGGTTTGTCTCAACCCCCTTCTAGTTCACAATGAATCCCAAGAATATTTCAGTTAAGACTCTGATGGCACACTTGGCTGGGTTTAGCTTTATTCAAAAAAAATTTAGGATCTAAAAGGATTTCTTCAGGTGCTTGTTGCGGAGATTAGCCTTGAGTATTTTATGAGCATGTCGTCTATGTACACCTTCATGGTGGTGCCGATCTATTTTATAAACATCTTATTGACTTGTCATTGATAAATAGCTCATGCATTCTTCAAACCAAAGACTTACCCCGATAACAATATGTACTTTGTTCGGTTATGAAAGAGATTTTCTTCTAGTATGTAGGATCGATCATGATCTAGTTGTAGCCTAAAAAGGCATCACCTGAGGTGGCATCTACAATTAAGTCTATCCGAGGCAAGGGGAAACAATCTTTAGGGCATGCCCTATTTAGATCGATTAAGTCAATTGAGATGCGTCATTTACCATTTGTCTTCATGACCGGCACCACATTCTCCAACCAGCTCAGGTAATCCACTTTGCAAACCGCTTTAGCCTTAAATAGTTTGGTCGCCTCTTCGTTGATCACTTTTTGCCTTTCTAGGGCAAAGTTTCTCCTCTTCTGTCTCATCGGCTTGTTGTTTGGATCCATGCTTAGTTTGTGGACAATTACTTTTAGTTTTATTCTTTACATATTCTCTTTCTTCCATGCCAACACATCTGAGGGACTTTTCAAAAAAGCTACAAGTTTACTTTTGATAACAACCTTGAGTCTAGAACCCACAAAGACCTCGTCTCTAGGGTCTTCATCCATCTGGATTAGCTCTAGCTCTTCTAAGGGTGTGGGCCTCATGTCCACCTCATCCCTCATGTCAAGGTCATCTATTTGTACAAAATCTATCTACTTTTGCTTCATTAAGGTAATATAGCACTCTTTAGTTATCCTCTGTTATCTCCTTACCATATCGACCCCATTTTCGGTGAGAAACTTCATCACTAGGTGACAAGAAGAGGAGATAGCCTTGAGAACATTCATAGATGGTCTTCCTAAGATGACATTGTAGGCTGAGGGAGCCTCGACAATAAGGAACTTTACAGTAGTTGTGGCCTGGCAGGGAGGTTCTTTAATAGTGAATACAAGTTGGATATCGCAAAGTGGGTATACCATTTTCTTTAAAGAATCCTACAAGGTGAGTTTCCAGTTGGAGCTGCTTTCTACCAATGCCAAGCTAATCGAATGCGCTCGAGAAGATGATATCAGCAGAATGGCATTGTTAATCAAAACCCAATAAACGTTCTTATTCGTTATAATGGCATTAACAACCAAAGGATCATCATGAGAAAGTTGACATCTCTCCAGGTCGGCATAAGAAAAAGTTATCCCCATATGACGGCACAAGGCCTTATGCATAACCTTGACCTTAGAGAAATCTTAGTATCGAGCTTTTCGCATGTTGGCTTTCCTAGCAAAGCTAGATTCGCCTCCTCTAGCAAAACTACCTGAAATGGCATGGATTCCTCTAATAGTTGGCTAATGTTGTTGTCTGGCTCAGGGGGATCTTGTCAGTTCTCAGCCTATGCTTGGTCTTCTCGGGCCATAAAACGTCTCAAATGCCCCCATTGAAAATGGAACTCCATTTCCTTTTCAACTAGATGCATTCATCTGTCTCATGGCCATGATCTTTGTGGAAGTTGCAATACTTGTTATGGTCTCTCTTGTGTGGGTTCGACCTCATCTTCGAAGGCCACTTAACAAATTTTTCATGTTGAACTTGGTGTAGTATCTACACTACTGAGGCATTCAGTGGGGTAAATCGTTCTGGTGCGGACCTCGGGTGAATGTCTGACTTAAGGGGGCCCCAACTAATCTCGAACATCCTCTTTTATTTTGGGTGATCGATCTTAGCTTCTCTTAGGTCTTGAGTCTTTCCTATTCTTGCTTCAGTATTGTTCTAACATAACTGAAGATCTATATCTAGCTCGAAGGACTTCATTCCCATTGATATTTTTCTTTATTTTTTTTAGCACATCTATCATGCTAATGTGGGGGGTTTTTGGAGTCTAAAAAGAGGAATTTTGAAGGTTGCATCCCAGCAATGAAGGATGTTAAAGCCACATTGTCATCTAGACCATCTACCTAGAGGGAATCTTAGCTGCATCTCTAGGCATACTTTCTCAGCGACTCGTATGGTTTTTACTTTATACTAAGAAAGTAGGGGGTTAGGTTTAGGTGAGTCCGTGGCCCGATGAAGTGTGAAACAAATTGCATAGGAAATTCTTTGAATGAGCAAGTTGAAGATGGTGGTAAGTTGTTGAACTAGGTTAGTACAAATCCTTTGAGGGTGATTGCAAAGGTTCTACAATGGATTGGGTCCTGGTACTCATAGAGCTCCATTTGATTTTTGTAGTTGTTAAGGTGGTCGAATGGATCTCTAGTTCCACCAAAGACCATGATCTGAGGTATCTTGAACTTAGCTAGGAGGGAAAAGTGTTGCATCTCTAAAGTAAATGGAGATTTTGTCTGCTGGACCGAAGTTTCCATAAAGATGGCACCTCGGTTCTTTACAATGTCTTTCATGTTGCCTATCTCATTCTGGACTTCTTTGATACAGTCTTTCCAGTACTGATTTAAGGGCTTTTGATGGAGAGGTGGTTAAGGAACACATCCCCTTTCATCAATAGTTCTTTGAGCCTCCTCTTGATGCTCTATCTAAGTTCAATGTTGGTGAGCATTTTCATCAGAACGTCTTCTCTGGTCCCACAAATAGCTCCAAACTGATGGTGTATGAAACTGAGAAGTGTGAGATGGGTGTATATATGTGTTGAACATGAGTGAAGGAGCACAAGGAAATATCAAGAACACAAGGAAAGTAAGTGGTTCACCAGACCAAAGAGCTTGGCTAGTCCAGTATAATGGAGCTTCTTGCTCACTGGTTTGTATTACTTGGTGAAGAAGATTTTTACAGCTTTTTGGGGATAAAATTGCTCATTTTTTGGGTAAGGCAAGGGCTTGCCTCTTTATACCTTAGGGTTGTGTGGTCCTCAAGCAATCATGGAGTGGTCTTCTAATTTGTTAGGATTTTGAAGGGAATATAATCTCTAATGACCAAATATTCCCTAGGCATGACATAACATTCTAGAAGTTGGTGACTTGGCATCGATGACTTGTTCCTTGATAAGATCTAATGCAATGATTACCCCTTTTATCCTTTTTCATGCTATTGACTGAGCTTCCTCAGGTAAAACAAGCTCATTTTTTAATGGTTGAGCTGGTTTTAACCGTAGTCAAGCTAGTGTAGGTTCTGACTGACCTGGACCATTATCAGTAGTTCGGTCATTCTGTTCTTTAGGTTGGTTGACTCCCCTTAGGTGTGGTAAACTCGATTCTATATAGATTTTGGTCTTTGTATCTTCAAGAGCAATGCTATAGGGACTTTATTTGGGGATCTAATCAAGGACTTAATTCAATGCAGTCACTAGATTAGGTAAGTTCCAATGTCATATGAAATCTACTTTCAATTCAAGCTTTAATTGAATTAGGTCCTCAAATTCAGTCCAAATAACATTTTTCGTCATAAGATCAATAAAAAGCAATGATGCAAATGCAATCTACAGAACGACAGTCCTTCCCTAAGTTCAAATAGAAGGCAAGTCGAGGGTACTTGGCACCCACAGCTCACCTTTATGGCTAAGCCCTCAATCACGTCAAGGATCATATTGTACTAACTTATCTTTATTTGGTATGATAGAAAAGTGGAAAGGTAAAAAACAAAAAGGTAAATAAGGCATTATGTTTGGTTAGGAAGCAAAAAATTGTAGGGATTAATTTTCTTCCAACTCACTAAAATCTATCCCTCAAAAATTAAAAGAAAAAGTGGAAAAAAATTAAGTATGTGTTGAATTATTATTTATTTACCTTTATATTCTTTATGTGTATGTCCTATTTATTTATTATACATTATGTTGGAAATGTGAATTTGAAGAATAAAGTAAACAGCAGGGTGAGACACAAATTATATCATTTTTTTAAGACGATTCGCACCCTTTTATAGAAGAAATTTGGTGTAGTAAGAAACAACACGTCAAGCCCAAGATAAAATAACCTAGCCTAATTGACTGTAGCTTCGTCCAGATTTGCACAATCGAATGAAACGGAAACTTCACACAACACCTTTCTATATTGCCTAAAGAACTTACACAATAAGGAAGATAATAGAAGATGTGGAAGTGAATATTTCTATTATGAAATATTGAATTATAGCAATAACTCATGTTTGAAAACACGGAATAACATAAAATTCAAACATCCAAAAAAATCGATCCCACTATATCAAATATCAAGTTCTTTCCTTCCCTTTCTATGTTTATAGAATTTGAAATTAATGTCTACCAATTATTTTTTAAAATAAAAATTGATCAAATTTTCTCAATATACATGACCTTAGAAAAATAAAAAAATGTGTACACTATCGTGTATAAACAATGTTTGAAATAAAAATTGTATTGAACCATAAATTTTTCAAAAATTAAATAATGTAACTTGTAATAGAAATAAGTTATATAATAGAAATTAGCAAGAAAATATATGGGGATAAAATTAAAATACTTTGCTCCCTTATTATATAGATATGCTAAAAAGATGACTATTGATATTCCATATTTATTTTTATATTTAATCAAAAATTACAATTGGAAAAGTAAACATTATGTTGGCCCAAATGCAACCTAAGAGGGGGTGAATTAGGTTGTGTGAGTTAATGACTAATTTTTGTCTTTCATGAATTTATACTATTCATGCAATGAGAAAAATTATATAAGTAGAAAAATAATGCATATGATAGGTAAGTAATTTGGATCATGCAAACAAGTAGTAGGGAAGAAGAAGAACAACCAAGATTTATAGAGGTTCGGTCCCAACCACAATGGCCTAAGTCCTTCCTGTGCCTCCTCCACGGAGCTTCATTTTCACTATCTCAATCTCTTTAAATGGGTGAAGATTAAACCCCTAACAATCTTTGTCTTCTTTGGTAGTTGAAGACAAACCTTTACGATCTCAATCTCAAATGATACAACTTGAAACTCACTCAATACAATAGTATTCTCCTCTCTTTAAAATCACAATTGACTTTGTAACCAAGATCTCACAATAATGATCATTTCTTGATATGTAAACCATCCTTTGAATGCTCAAGAACTCCCCAAGAATTCCCCCAAAATTATTCATTCATTAAGCCTCACAATGTCCTTTTATAGAAGAAGCAAATGAACAAGCAAATTGCCCCAAAAACTAGCCATTAGAGGCCCAATGGATACATCCGAAAGGCTGTCCGGTCAACCGGATGCTCGTCTGGAAGGCAAGCCAAACTCTGTATCCCAATCCGAAAGGCATCCAGACCCAAAAGCCTATCAAGCATACCACTTCCCCTATCTAGCATGCCACCTCCAATCATTCGGTAGCCCGGATTACCCATTCGGTACACTAGATCCTATTCGATTATGTGTGCTTCCATCAACTTCCAAGGCCATTTTGAATCTAATGATGCCTATTTCAGCCAAAGTTGTAGCTCTCCATGTCTACTTTTCAACCTCGTTAGGATCAGGTCATTTGGAAAATCTTAGTAAAAACTTATGCCCTAAATACTTAGACTATGTCTGATTTTTTTGATTGTTAGCTTCTGTGCACTATCTACAACTTCCATGCCCTTTTTCACAAAGAAAACATTCAAATATCAAAATTACTATTTCACAATAACTTGTAGATATTGAAGTCCTATTTCCAGCCACACTTGAATCAAGTCAATTGGACAATTGTGTCAAAAGTTATTCCTACATAACTGAGACTATGTCAAATTGACTTCTTTTAGCATTCTTCCATCTTCGCTTTTTTATTTCACTTCTTTGCCTCAATCCTTCATCTATTCTCGTCAACCAACATAAGTACATTCCCAAATTGAATAATGATCATTAACTCTCTTCAAGTTCTCCTCTTATAACCATCAATACGACGAGGTTGTTGCCTAAACTTCTCATGTTTAATCCATCCAATTCTTCATCTTCTCTTTTTCCCATTCACTTCATTTTCTTGCATCTTCAATCATTTGATTAAACATTCAACTCATGCATATCTTCTTTTTTGGTTCTTCATACCACTTGCAGTACTTTGTCTATTCTGCCACAGCTTGTGTGAAATCTATGCAATATTTTCAACCAAACTCACAAAAAGATTATTAGTAATACAAGCTTTATTGTTTTCATCAAAACCTTGCTTTACCAAGCACAGGGTCAACATGTTAGACCCTTGAAATTCAAAAGCAGAAATTGAATGAGGAAATTGTTACGAAAAATAATAAAATGAAATAAAAGTGGGTTTGACAAATATTTATTATTTAATTAATTTTTATTTTGGTGTGCCAAGAGAACCCACCGACTAGACTAGGATTACATTGCATAGTGTACTAAAAAAATTTTGGAAAGTCGTGTCAACTCTGACGGTCTCACCCTTTTGCACGTGAGAATCTTAAGGTCTTATTTAATTCAATGACTAGGTAGCACTAGTATAATATATAAAGTCAAGTATATTTAAAAATTTAGTCAATGTGGGATTGAGTTTCTCACATAAAAGTGCTCTTTTTATTGAAATACTCTAACATATAAAATTCCATGAGTATGCAATGCTAAAACATTCGTGTGTACTTTTTCCTTTCTTCCACAATTATATTTATACCAAACATACAAAATAATTAATTTCTTACATTTTTTTGTCCCTTCAACCAAATACAAGTGAGATGATATTTTTTTGGAGGAGGATAAAAAATGTACCATTCTTATTTTCATTCTTTTATTTTTTTCATCCATTCAACCAAATACATCACCAAGTTTTCAATCAAATAAATAACATCTGAATTTCCATATTTGGCAATTCTGAATTGCTCCCATAGCTACTGTTGTGGAAAGTTTAAGGATTTTTGGGTAATCACATTATACTGAATGTATCACGTTATACCGAATGTATGTTGTCCCAATTTGACAACTAGTATCACGTTATACCGAATGTATGTTGTCCCAATTTGACAACTAGTATCACGTTATACCGAATGTATGTTGTTCCAATTTTAAGGTACTCTTAATTTATTTCACCCTTATTATATTTCTAATGCACACCAACGAGCACTACAATTAGAAAAAAAAAATTGAATTGTTAGCCGGGCAACACTGCCTAGGGTAGTAGCTTTTCGTAGTGGAAGAAATGTTACTTCTACTGCCTATGTTGCTCCACCACCACTTGTGGTTGCAAAACAACTTCCTAGGTTGCAATATAATAAACCCACGACAGTAGCAGTGGGAGTACGATACGTTAAGTGTGTCGAGACTGGCCATTGGATGACAGAATGCAAGAGGGACGATAAAACAGAGAAGGGGTTGTTTGTTAACAGTGGAGGCCTCATTGAAAATCATTTTGATGACTTTGAATAAGATCCCGTGTTTGATGAAACTGATGACAATCATTTCTCAGAGGGGTATGTGATGGATGACCATGGACCATTACTCATTGTTTGTAGGTTGTGTTTCACACCTCGAGGAGTGGAGGGGTATGAATGGTTACGCAATAATATCTTTCATTTCACATGCACAATAGATAGGAATGTGTGCTCACCCTCGAAAGGGGTTGTATTTTCACAAAAGCTCCCAAGCGTAAGAGAAAGGTATCGTAAAGTAACTTGAACAAAAGTCCAAGGTCGTCTCCTCAGGGAAAGAATTAGAATTCAAGGTGATGAAAAATAAAATAAAAAAGCTCTTTGAGTTCAAGAATTTTGAGAGTTAACTACTAATGAAATTAAAATTCAATAAATGGAAAAACTAGATAATCTTCAAAAGTCGTCCCACCTATGATAAGAGTTTCTACCTTAAATTTATAACTCATCTGCTTTCATATTCAAACAACTACAGACGGATATTTTCAACTAAAAATTTGGAAAGAAATGATGTAGCAATTGAAAGATGGTTTATGATGGAAGAATTAGAACTCTAAAGGTTGCAGGAAACACCATAATTATTTGCACCAAGCCTAATTGCATACAAATAACAGGGACGTATACAAACCAATTAGTTTCGAAAGCACAATATGTTCAATCAATCACATAAACGTTAAAACTCTAGTTTAAGGCATTCGCCCTACTTCATAGGTTTGAGACTCCTTCCTCAGATCATCCAAAAGAAGACTACTCACCTATGATAATGAAAATGATGTAAAGCTTAAAAGAAGACATAGTCAGATGCAAAAAAGTAAAGACTGAATTGAAAACTGATTGCTTGTACTAAAAAATTGAATGTAAATAAAAAAGCTTTGAAAGTAAAGACAATTGAAATTGAATGTTGCATGAACAAATAAATGAAAAGAACTAAACTTTAAATAAAATTCTATAGAGTAAACCCTAAGAACAATAGCAAAGTTTTTCAATTGATAGAGACACAATCAACTAATCATTCTTCATAAATTAACCAAAACAATTATAATTAGATCATTGAAAGAGGTGATGAAAGACTATCCATGAGTAATTGTAATATACCCCTCCAATAGATAGGCTCTAAACTAACAAGGTTATACATTTGTCTCAACTATACATGTCAAGCTTCAAAGGATAAAAATCCAATTCAACAAATCAAAAGAACTAGATGATCATGGTGCATAGAATTTGAGTTTCTAATGATAGTATAAGCATCGTACTCAAGCATATCATAAATTCCGTCTAACAGCCCATGTGCAATTGTCTTAAATTAGTATCAACGAGGTGAAGTTCTTAAGAAATTTGATTCCCTCACCCTCCCCACCCACTCCGCCAACTTGAATTATGCATTGTCCTCAATGTAAAGGAAATAACTATGTGCAAGAGAACAATTGAGAGAGAGTAGGGAACGAGGTCACCTAGAAAACTTTCTCCAAAAGAAATTTAATTTCGAAACTAAAAGAAATGTAAAGAAAACAGATAGCTAACTACTATACAAGAAAGTATGTAAGGTGAGAGGATCACTCAACAGGAAAATCCCAATAGACAAGATCAACTAGCTCCTCTACAAACTGTTATGATGGAAAGTCCTCCAAAAATGGCTTCATTCGATGACCATTGACTTTAAAAGTTTCTCCATTCTTCCGATTCTCTAATTCTACAACTCCATGCGGGAAAACTATATGCACTATGTAAGGATCAACCCATCATGAGCTTCGCTTACCTGGGAAAAGATGAAGACGAGAATTTTATAAAAGCACTTTCTATCCCGATTTTAAAGTCTTTCTCAAAATGGATTTATCATAAAAAAAAATTACATTTTCCTTGTAAATCTAATTACTCTCATATGCATCTCTTTTTATCTCTCCCAATTCATTCAAGTCCAATTTCCTATGGCTACCAGTAAGTTTTAAATTTAAGTTCAAGGTTTTGATAGCCCAATATGCTCTACGTTCCATCTATATTGGCAAATGACAAGTTTTTCCATATGCTAGCCTACAGGGAGACATACCTACATGTGTCTTAAAAGCAGCCCGATAGGCCCAAAGAGCATCGGTCAACCAAAGTGACCAATCATTTCTGTCAGGATTGACTGTCTTTTCCAAGATGTGTTTTACCTCCTTGTTGGTCAATTCAGCTTTGACAATTGGTTTGTGGGTGGTAAGCTGTGGACATTTTGTGTTTAATTCCATATTTGGTATCACTGCTTATTACCCTATGCATCCTAAATCTAGAAAAAATGGTCTCTTTCAAAAACTTGATCATAAGCTTATGATCATTGGTCCTAGTTGGGATAGCCTCTGTCCACTTCGATACATAGTCAACTACTAAAAGAATGTAAGCATACCCAAAAAAAAACATAGGAAATAGAGCCATTAAACCACTGCCCCAATAATCAAAAACTTTCATCACATACACGGGTGTGAGAGACATCATACTTCTACGGGTCACTCGTCCTAATCATTGACATTTATCACTATGTATGCAAAATCTAAAATAATCTTTAAATAAAGTAGGTCAATGACAACCACATTGCAAAATCTTAGCTTATATATTTTTTGATGAAAATTGACCCTCCACAAGCTTCTAAATGACAAAAAGTAATAACATTTTTCTGCTCTTCATCGGGCACACATCTCCTCATCACTTGATCAGGTCAATATTTGAACAAATATGGATTGTCAAAGTAAAACTGCTTCACCTCGACCAAGAATCGCTTCTTGTCCTTTGGACTCTAATGACTTGGTAAGTGTCATGCAACAAGATAAATCACAATATTAGCATACCATTGCACATTCACATTCAAATTAAATAAATGCTCATCAGGGAAAAGTCTGGGATTGAAATGTGAGTATCTATGTCTTCGATCATGAGCCTTAATAGATGGTCGGCCACCACATTTTTCACTCCTTTCTTATCTGTGATGATGATATGAAACTCTTGGAGTAGAAATGATCTACATAATCAACCTTGGCTTGAAATCCTGCTTAGTCTACAAATACTTAAAAGCAGAATGGTCAATACAAACAACAATATGTGACCCTATAATGTATGACCTAAACTTATCAAGTGTAAAAACTACTACTAGCAACTAGTGGTGTTCACCCTATCCTACGGGTAGGAAATATGATCTTTCGTCTTCCTACCCGATACTTTGTTGAAAAATTTTTTTGGCCTACCCTACCCGATCAAGTATGTTATTCCTACCCGACTTCTGGCCAAGTTAATCAGGTAGGAAATCGGATGAACGCTTTTGTAGTTATTAATTTTTGAATCATTTTAACAATTCAATTAAATAACATGCACCAATTTAACAACACAATAAACAAATAACACTAAAACCTAAAACAATTACAACAACAATTACAATAAAACAAAAGAAAGGATAAACATCAATCCATCATAATTGTTGCACAAATACAATAACAATTATTTTAAGTTTAGGATTTTTAGTTTATATATATATATATAAATTAGGGTAGGATAGGAATACGGAAATTAATGGTTATTCCGTATTTCTACCAGATTTAATCAGAAGACCAAAATTTCTTTCGCATTCCTACTCGATTTTTTTGGCTAGCCATTCAATAGGGTCGGTTAGAGTTGGGTAAGGTAGGAAATTGCGACTAATCGAAAATTTAAACACCCCTACTAGCAACTCCTTCTCAGTAGTTGTTTAGTTCATCTGAGCCTCATTCAATGTCTTACTAGCATAATAGATGACATGGAATTTTTTGTCATGTTGTTAGCCTAGCACTTCACCAACTGCGAAATCACTTGTGTTGCATATGAGCTCGAAAGGAAGTTCCTAATTAGATGGTTACATGATTGGAGGTGAAATAAGTAAGTTCTTTAGGTCTCTAAAAGCTACGTCACAATTCGCTGTCCATTCAAAGGAAACATCCTTGGCTAAAAGATGGCATAAAGGTCACGTCAAGACACTAAAACCTTTTATGAATCATCTATAGAACCCGGCATGAACAAGAAATGGCCGGACACCTTTAATAGGCTTAGGGGTAGGGAGGTTAGAAATCAACACAACCTTAGTTTTATCTACCTCTATCCCATTCTTTGACATAATGTAACCGAGGACTATCTCTTGAGTCACCATAAAATGACACTTTTTTCAGTTAAACACTATATCAGTTTGGTAGTAGCCCAAATACCCATCCAAAAAGCAATAGAACACATGCCCCGCAACTCATTCCAAGACTTGGTTAAGGAATGGTAATGGGAAATGGTTCTTTCAGGTATAGGAATTCAACTTTCTATAGTCAATGCAAACCCTCCACTAGGTCACTATCCTTTTAGGAATCAACTCACTCTTCTCATTACCAAGCACGGTGACTCCCGACTTCTTAGGGATTACTTACGTAGGACTCACCCACCTATTATGTGCAACTGATGTAGCAGGAAAAAATACAATTCAAGCCTCTCTTCACCCATCCCAATCGTCTTCCATGTGGATAGGTCCTGAACAAAATAATGCTAGGTAAGAAAATAAAATAGCAAGAAATCTGGTCAGTGAGTTGACTAGTGAAAAAGCTGAAAGATAGTACACATAAAACATCCTTGAAGAGGATTGTTTTAGACAATCTTACTATACCAATATGAGTCACTGCCACAACACTTCCTTTGGGCAACTTAACTGTGGTATGAATGTCAGAGGAGATAGAATCAAGATGATCAATTGAGCATACAATATGGTCAGTTGCTCTAGTGTCAATTACCCAAGGAATATGCTTATACTTGCTGAGGTAGGAATTGAATGATCAGTTATTTAAGATAAAACATAAGAAGATTTGAGACTTTTACCTGACATATTCATTAAGGAATCATGAGAACTACTTATTTGATTCACTGCAGGTTGTTCTCGTGTGATGGACTCCATTTTGAAAAGGGATAATAGCTTCTGAACTTGATCTTGTGTTATCCCTAATTGTGAGTATGTGCTATCTTTTTCATCTGTAATTGAATTTTCTCCATGAATCTATGCAACTACTGGAGAGTTTGAATTGGATTTTGCCTTGGTGAATTTGTATCCAGGTGGATACTCATGCAACTTGTAACATTTGTTAATAGTGTGTCCTGTTATTCCACAGTGAGCACAAGTTGGCTTTGATTTATTGGAATTTTGTTTGCTATTCCAATTATTCTAATGCTTATTTTGCTGACTAAACAAAGCAACATAATCAATATTTGGGTGCACAGAAACTATGATTTCCAGTTGCCGTTTCTCTTGAAGAATCAGATAAAACACTTGCCAATTGGTGGAGGAGGATCGTGCAATAAAATTTAACTGCGAACATGATTTTACAAATCATTCAATCCCATAAAGAACTGAATTGTGCAATCCTATTGCTGGTAATCAATTAATTTCTTCAAGGCACAACATGAACAAGCAAGTAGAGGGCGATAATTCACCAACTCATCCCAAAGACCTTTGAGACGTGTGTAGTAAGAATTAACAGATAATTGATCTTGATTGTGAGAAGAAATCGATTTTTGTAGTTGAAAAATTTTCGGTCCATTTGTTTGAGATAACATTTCCTTTAACTCATCCAAAATCTCTTTAGCAGAATTTGCATACAACACACTTTTTGCTACATCCTTCGGTAAAGTAATCAAAATCCAAGAGATTACCATGTGATTGCAACAAATCCATTGATTGTGAAGAGGATCTGTCTTATCAGTACGCTTTAGAGTTGTTCCTTCGATGAAAACTACTTTGTTCTTAGCACTAAGAGTCATAAACTTCGATCGACTCCAAGAATTATAATTCTCTTCCGTTCATAACTGAGATACAAGTAAGTCTCCTGGACTATCTCTGTAACGAAGAAAGAAAACATTCGAAGGATCTTCAAAGGGATTGAAAGAAGAAGATGTCTTTGAAGTCTTCTGTGATTGATTCACCATTGTTGTAGAAAAAAAACTTGGAACATAGGAAGCTTTTAACCTGGCTCTGATACCATATTAAACTTTGAAGAAAGTGATTAGAAGAAAAAAGAGGTAAACAGAGTTGTAGAGAAAATTTGAAATTCTCGTTACTGTGCATTTGCTATTACACTTGTATTTATACTCAAGATCACCGACTCTAATTCTCAACTAACTAAACTAAATTCAGAACTAATTAAAATGCAAATTTATACAAATTCTGTTCTAACCAAATTCTAACTAACTAACTATGTGAAATCAGCTATCCAACTGCTCCAGTTATTCAGCAAAACACTTGGCTTTAGTCTACAACAGCCCACAAACCAAAACCCCTTTCGCTAACCTTTATAGCTCTCTGATTTTTTTTTCTCTCATCGCCCCTCTTCTCTCTTTCTAATTTTTTTCTCCCTTGTCTCTCTCCGCAACAATGTTTTAAAACCAGACCTAGCCCGGCGGGTTGACCTAGTGAACTGGGCCGATTTAGTTATCAGATCGTTCGCGCAAAAGAACCAGATAAAACCTGCTGAACTGGCTGGTTTTGTTACAAAATCTCTGAATCGGACGGTTTAGAAGTTATTGGATCGCTCGAGCAAAAGAACCAGAAAAAACCCGCTGAACTGGTCGATTTTGTAACAGAATCTCTGAACTGGACTGTTTAGAACAAACCGGACAGGTTGGTTCGAATGCCATAAAAGAAGGTTCAAGGCATTTTTGCCCAAATTCATTCATCTTTGCCTCTGCTTCTCCTCGTGCAACTAGTCACCCCCCCCCCCTCTCTCTCTCTCTCTCTCTCACACACAAAGCACAATAGCACATCACTCAATCAAATACTCGAATTGCCTAGATTCTTCAACGCAGATTCTTCGACTCACAGGCTCACAACACTACAACAGATATTCAACTCTTCAAGTATTACGTCTCTCTCTCTCTCTCTCTCTCTCCACACGCATTCAATTTCTTCTTCAAGAATTATGGTTTTACTTTCTACTTTGATATGATCAATGATCTCTGAGAACTCTTCAAATTTTCAATTGAAAAATGTGTATTGCTTCTTCATTGTAGGTTTGGCTTCATGTTTGGCCGAGAATCTGCTTCTGCTCGAAACCATCTCCTCCTCATTCTTAAATTGGTAACTTTCTTGCTTCTCTCTACTTCTATTTTGGCATGTTATGTTTCCCTTGTATTATATTGTAGAATAAATTAATTTCTATTTGTATAAATTTTGGCCTATTTAAATTAATTGTGGGCCTTAATTAATTGTGGATTGTTGGTTTTGATGTTTAACTTTACAAGGTATATATGAAATTAAATGTATTCGATAAATGTTTGATGATTTTGAAGGTTTTTGTTTGATCTAATATATATTACATATTTTATTTTTATAATTATTGTAATTTTTTAATTTTTTATAATTATTTTTAATTTTTTTATTATGTGATCGGTTCGACGATTAAACTACTAACTCATTGAGCCGGTCCTTTCTCCAAGTTGAGGTCTGGCCCTGGTTTTAAACCTGTGCTCCAGAGCAACAGATTTCTCATCTCAATTACTCAATCGGCTGAAATTGATGATTCGGAACCCTCCCTCGTAAGTTATAATTCTAAGGTAGATAAAAATAGATCAAACCCAAGCAAATGATTTGATTGCTTGGCGGTCCGCTGGTACAATGCAAGCTCCTTGAAATGCACTTCGATATCCTTCAGGACCAGAGCGGCGCTGGAATCAGACAATCAGACCATGCACTCCCCATTTCGCATGTACCCCAGGCCGTTTCGTCTCAACATTGAAACCCAAGAACTCTCTCACCCCTGACCTCCTTTCATTGAACAAAAAAAATTACCCATTTGATCCGAACAGGCCGAGTTGAAGATGCAAGGTTGTTGTTCCATTTGTTCGATAAATTGAGGCATCGAAACACAGTAACCTGGAATTTGATGATAAGTGGGTACGTTAAACGCGGAGAGATAAACCAAGGCTCGAAGACTATTCGACCAAATGTCCCATAGAGACGTATTGTCGTAAAATTTGATGATCTTTTGTTATATGTCGTGTCATGGGAACGGATATATAGAGGAAGCTAGGTATTTGTTCAATCAAATGCCCGATAGAGTTTATTTCTTGGAATACGATGATTACTGGGTATGCTAGAAATGGTAAAATGGCTGAAGCTTTAAACGTATTCCATAGCATGCCTGGTCGGAATGTTACATCTTGGAATGCTTCAAACCTATTTTGTATATATCTATTTTGCTTTTTCGTTCTCTCTTCATTTCTTTGTAGCACTATATTTTAGGACGCCATGGTATGAGACACAGGAAACTAGAAATGTCATATAGATACTTGGTGAAAAATGCGCTGGTCTTCATATATTAATTAGCATCATATAATGCAGCGCTCTTTTTTACCTTTGTTTCTCAGTGCCTCATTTTCCTATGTAATTAGCACCCTAGATGTAATTTTCATCCTTTTCTTTTTTAAAAAAAATCATGCGTTCGATCACATTCATGGTCAATTACAAATTTTAAATTAGTTGGTTAAGAAGTTGTTTTAATTTAGGCTAATGTTTGTATATTTGAACATTGTTTTGCTTTCCTAATTATATCTGAAGGGGTTGCTCCCTTTAGGACCCGTGTAATAGCATTAAATGATTCCACGTGAGGGTGACAAGACCAGTCACGTGAGAAAGACATCACTAGACTCTGTTATTAGATAGCAACCGAACTATTCAGAAAACTCAAAAAAAAAGGAATGAACTTGGTCCTCGTCATAATCGAGCTATTTAAAACAGTGAACGTGGCGCTAAAGAGATGCCTACAATTTAGGCATTCTAGTTTAACAAATGAGCATAATCATAGGCTCGCTAGAAGGAATTACTGGAGAAATCTCAACAACTTCTTGAATAGAATTGCCTGATTAAGGGAAGGTGTACCACCTTGAATCAAAAATTATGAAAACCCTAACTGAAAAAGACTATAAAAGACATAAGGAGTTAAGGTGAAAGGTACACTGAATTATCTTTGTCTTCTTACAATTTACTCAATTTCATTACTGACTTAAGCATCGAAGTGCCTTCAATCGAAGCACTTCGATTTTGGACAGTTTGTTCATTTTACATGAAGAAAAGACTTTGAGAACAAGTTCAGAGCCCATCTACAAAAAAAGATCATTTCTTCAATACTGTAGGAGGTACTTGAGATTTTTGCCTCTTACATTTTGGCGCTGTCTGTGGGAAGATCTTCATCAAGTAGAACAAAAAGTCAATGTCGAAACTAAAAAGTGTCATCAGCTCACCTGTAAGTAGTTTTGCTCTACAAGATTCCGATCTAAACCACAAAGTATCATTCCCATCCGATAGCGACATTAGGATGGACATGGGCAAAAGTCCAGACAAGCCACGTGAGGATGACGAGTTGTCCTCAGCAAGTTTCAAGCCCTATAAGCACCAGAGCCAATACGATGCCGACGGGAGTGAATCCCTCCTTACTGAGGGGGAGAACCCCATTTTGGCAAAACTGGTCCAGTCTTTTGCAAGACCAACTCGACGCACATGAAGAGAAAGAAATCTAAGGAAAGAAAACGAAGAATTGAAAATTAGACTAAAGGAAATGACGAAGAGTGAGAGGCATAGTAGGGAAAACCAACGGGTGAGTCCCAAGAAGAAGCGTAGTAAAAAGGAAAACGTCAAGGAAGAGGAATATAAGTAGAAAAAACATTGGGGTCGGGATGAGGACTCCTGTAAGCAATTCATAACTGAAGAGCTCAATAACCGACTAAAAATGACAGAGCAAAAATCGACTAGGGACCTAGCTCGAAGAGCCACAGTGGAGTACAGAGATAGTATAGAGTTCTCCCCCTTTACCAAGTGGATTGAGAGAGGTCGGATTCCTAGTAAATTTAAAGTCCCAAACTTTAAATTATATGACTAAAAGACAGATCCAACCTCTCACATCCGACATTACCGACAACTTATGATCATCCATCGAAAGGATGAGCCATTGCTCTACACCATTTTCCCAAGTAGCCTCATTGAGTCAGTCATGAAGTGGTTTGATAGTCTGCCGAGGGAGTCGGTAGATGGATGGGCACAGCTCGATTCATCACAAGCAGTAAACAATCCAAAGATGTTGGGACGCTGCTGACATTGAAGAAGAGAAGCACCGAAACTTTGAGAGAATATGTTCACCATTATTGGGAGACGATAAATGAAATTGAAACTTGTAACCCATAGATTGTCATGGCATCCTTTAAGATAGGATTGTCAAAAGAGAACCCCTTGTACTAATCGTTCACCAGAAGACCTACTGTGGACATGAAGGAGCTGATGGCGAGAATTGAGAAGTACGCCAAAGTGGACGATGACCTGTTTAGAGACGTAGTGAAGGAACAGACAGGTAAAAAATAATGCGACCGAGAAAAACAAGTTGAGCCGAATAGAGATGTTGGGAGGAAGAAAGGAAAGGAGGGGTCTCCCTCGAAATCCCCTTTCATAAGGGTAAACACGGTGTTCAAAGAGCTGATATACAAAATATTGACTTAGATCAAAGGGAAGTCATATTTCAAGTGGCCTAACAAGCTCACTGGAGACCCTTTGAAGAGGAACCCTAATTTCAAGTGTTCCTATCATTGGAATGTGAGACATATGACTAAAAATTATCCGTCGTTGAAGCAACGTTGGAGGAGTTGGTCTTGGCGGGGCATCTGTTACAGTTCATAGAAAATGGGGGTGATAGAGTTAATGGTAGAAGAACCAAACCTTAGGGGGACTAAACCACTGCAGCAATGTGATCAATGTAATCCACACTACAACAAATCCCCAAATGGCAACAAATAATGTTGCTAGGGCATACATCCAAAGAGTGGCCAAGGATAGAGAAGTTTATCAGCTAAGGTTATCCCCTGGGGTCAGGAGCAAGAGGGTGAAGTTAAATGAGGAAGGTGAAATCATCTGTTTCTCCGAGCAAAACAGAAGCTTAGGAGGTCTGCACCACAGCACCAGGAAGCCGTAAATGAAGAGGTGACACGGTTATTGGAATCTCAGACTATCATGGAGGTTCAATACCCTACCTGGTTGTCAAATATCATAGTTGTCAAGAAGAAGAATGGAAAGTGGAGGGTTTGTGTCGACTTCACAGACCTCAACAAAGCGTGTCCAAAAGATAGTTTTTCTTTACCAAAGATAGATTAGTTGGTCGACGTAACCGCCGGCCACGAGCGGATGAGCTTTTTAGATGCTTATCGGGGTTATCATCAGATCTCTTTTGTCAAGCAGGATCAAGAAAAGACTTCCTTTATAACACTTGAAGGGACATATTGTTACAAGGTAATGTCTTTTGGGTTGAAGAATGCAAGAGCGACCTATCAGAGGTTGGCGACGAAGATATTTTCTCACATGTTGGGCATCACCATGGAAGTCTACATCGATGATATGGTAGTGAAAAGTCGAAGAGCCACTAGTCATTGCTCTGACTTGAGAAACACCTTTGACATACTTCAAAAATATAAAATGAAGCACAATGCCTCAAAATGTGCGTTCAGGGTGGTCTCTGAAAATTTTCTTGAATTTTTGGTTCCCCACCTAGAAGTCGAGGTGAATCCTGACCAAGCAAAGACGATCACAAAACTACAATCACCAAGAACAATGAAAGAAGTGCAAAGGTTAACAGGAATGGCAGCTGCGTTGGGAAGATTCATATGCCGAGCATTAGATAAGTATCGACCTTTCTTCCAATCGATAAAAAGAAAGAAACAAGCATTATGGAGTCAGGAGTGTGAAGAGGCGTTCGTTAAATTAAAAACTTACCTGACTTCCCCATCGATTTTAACAACACCACTACCTCAGGAGCGTTTGCTACTTTATTTGGCCATATCTGAGCACGCGGTAAGTGGAGCATTGATGAGAACAGACCGTACAAACCTAAGCCCCGTATACTATGTCAGCAAAATGCTTCTGGATGCAGAATCAAGAAACACGCCGTTGAAAAAGCTCGCACTCACCCTGGTGAGATCAGCTAGGAAATTGCAACACTACTGCCAAGCGCACCAAATTGTTGTGCTCACTGATCAGCCCTTGAAGGCTCTTTTTTGAAAGGTCAACCTATCAGGGTGGATCGCTAAGTGGGCAGAGGAGCTTGGAGAGTCTGATATTGTGTTCAAACCAAAAAATGCAATCAAGGGATAGGTAGTGGCTAATTTTATCATCGAATTCCAAACCAAGCAAAGCTCGGGACTGAGTGAAAAGTTTCAAGGTGATGGTGACCTAGAGCTCGGTGGAGGATGGAGTTTATTCATAGATGGATTGTCAAATCAAAAAGGATCAAGCATAGGCATCATACTTGAAAGCCCGGAGGGATGTGTGCTAGAAAAAGCCATCAGGCTCGGCTTTAAAGCCTCAAAAAATAAAGCAGAATACGAGGCCCTAATTGCAGGAGTAAGGCTTGCAATCGATTTGGGGGTAAGAAAGCTTCTAATATTTTATGATTCATAGTTGGTTGTGAATCAAATAATAGGGGAGTATATGGCAAAAGATGAGAAAATGGTGGTTTATCATGTTGCTGTAGAAAAGGAGTCAGGATAGATACTTGAGTACTCTATCTAGCAGGTTGGAAGAGAAAAAAATGCCCACCCCGATGCCTTGGCATCTTTAGCTTCTGCCATCAATTAGGAGAAGGAAAGAACAGTTACTATCGAATTTTAGCCCGAGCCGGGCATTTGGCAATAAGCTCGGAGGATATCTTATCTAGAGCACTAGAACCGAGTTGAATGGATGCAATCATTACTAGTCTGAAAAGTGGACACTTGCCCGAGGACAAGAAGGAAGCCCACAAGCTGCGGCTAAAAACAGTCCGATTTTGGTTATCTGCCAGAGATGAACTTTATCGACAATCGTTCGGATCTCCGTACCTAAAATGCGTCCACCCGCAGCTTATATTAGGATTTTTGTTTGAGATCCAAGAGAGAAGCTACGGCGCTCATACTGGTGGAAGATCATTGGCTCACCGAGCCATTTCCCAAGGGTTCTGGTGGCTATACATGCAGAAGGACACTCAACATTTTGTTAGGCGATGTGATAAATGTCAGAAGTTTTCTCCAATACCAAGAAGACCAGCCCAAGAGTTACTTCCGTTGGCTAGTCATTGGTCATTTGCACAATGGGGACTGGATATAGTAAGACCACTTCCTCGGGCATCTGGGAACAAGTGTTTTCTTCTTGTGGCAACAGACTACTTCACAAAATGGGTAGAAGCTGAGCTCCTAGCTAACATCCAAGATACCGACACCAAGAGATTTATATGAAAAAATATCATCACTAGGTTCAAAATACCTAATGCCCTCGTATCCAACAATGAGACTCAGTTCAATAATGGTCCCTTCAAAACCTTTTGTCAATAGTACAAAATTCGAAACCATTATGCAACTCCAGCATATCCTCAGAGTAACGGGCAATCAGAAATATCTAACAACACGATCCTTGATGGTATTAAGAAGAGGCTGAAAGACACGAAATGAAGATGGGTGGAAGAGCTGTCAAACGTTCTGTGGGCGTACCAAACCACAACTCAGTGTTCAACTAGAGAAACCCCTTTTACATTTGCCTATGGGATGGAGGCGGTAATACCTTTGGAAATTGGGTTACTGACCTTAAGGACCGAGCTTGTAGACAGTGTAATCAATGAAACCGCCATTGTTCGGGAACTCAATTTAGCCAATGAGAAAAGAGAGCAAGCAACAATTCAGATGGCATTTTATCGACAGCAGATGTCCCGAGCCTATAACAAGAAGGTTAATCCTCGGGCTTTCGCCCCTGGAGACTTGGTCTTTAGACACATTATGGGATCAGCTAAGAATCCAACACATGGAAAGCTTGGAGCCAACTAGGAGGGGCCATACAAAGTAACACGAGTAGGGGGCAACGGGTATTATGAACTTAAACCTCTAGACCAAAAAATGGTACCACACCCCTGTAACTCTACCAATCTGCAAAAGTTCTATTTCTAAAAGTGCCTTTTGAAATATGAACTTCGAAGTACCTTCGGAAAAATAAGGGTACCATTTACTTGGAAGATTCAACAAGAATGATTCATGATTAGCAATTTTTTTACAATGTATGACAAAAGTATGAATAAAATTTCTTAAGATACATAAGCAAAATCTCTCTATTTTCATTGTTATTACTAAATACGTCCTACTGCTAAGGCAGAGAGGCAAAAATCCTGATATAAGTGTTAAGTTTAAATTAGGCGCAGCCACCCAATCAAATCCAGGTCCTTAACTAGGCATGACGATGTAAGTTGAATGGGTAGTGATTGGAGCCCAATTAGATCAGTGGAGTGGTGTGAGCGTAGAAACACTCTCTACAAATGCCCAAGGGGCATGAGACTAACTCTACAAGACAACTGAGCTCTATAAGAAAGGCCGAGTAAGGGCCATGAATTCTAGAGTATAAAAGTTTTCTAACTATTAAAGGTCCCTATGTTCGGACCGAGCTCTTTAAGAAGGGACGAGTAAGGGCCATAACTTCTAGAGCCTAAAATTTTTCTAAAAACATTGAGAAGTCCCTATGTTGGGACCAAACTCTTTAAGAAGGGCCGAGTAAGGGCCATAACTTCTAGAGCATAAAATTTTTCTAAGTATTAAAGGTCTCTATATTGGGACGGAACTCTTTAAGAAGAGTCGAGTGAGGGCCATAACTTCTAGAGCCTAAAAGTTTTCTAAAGTATTGACAAGTCCCTATGTTGTGTTCGAGCTCTTTGAAGAAGGGTCGAAAAAGGCCACAATTTCAAGAGCCTAAATTTGTCTAAATTTAATGGTGTCATTATGTTGGGACCGAGTTTATTGAAGGAAGGCCAAGTAAGGGCCACGACTTTGAGCAATCCTTTATTTTTAGACAATCACAAAAACCAAAAGGAAAGTAAAAACACCGAACAAAGAGCCAGGCAATGAAACTTCCATTATATATATCAAAAAGTTTTAAGTTTTAAGTGAACTTGTCTTTAAGATGTAGGCAGGGAAGAGCTAGGGAGAGAGTGGCGAGAGTAAAGCTCTGAAGACTCAAGTACTTCAACAGCAGTGAGAGCAGCATACCAACCCTTGCCAAAAAACGTCTTCTCTAAGAGTGGAATTTGAATAGCCATATCATTTTTTGCCTTCTACATCCCTTGCTCAAAGGCTAAGTCTTCCTGGACCTTGGCCTCAGCCTTAAACTTTTCAAACTCCGCAAGCAGACTGGCACGCTCAAGCTGAGTCTCAGTATGCTCAACGTTGGTTGCATGTTCAGAAGCTTTCAGCTCAGCCACATCTGCTGAAAGTTTCTTGTTCTCCTCAGTCAAGCTAAGCATTTGAGTCTGAAGAACAAGAATCTCCTCGCAGAACTTGGCGTACTCCTCGTTAGTAGATTCTTTCTTCGCCAAAGTAGAAGCACGGGCATGGATGGCATCTTTCATAGCCTTGTCTTTCCTGGCTATCCTAGCCCCTACCTCATGTACTTTTTGAAGCCCCTACAAGTTAAAAAGAGTGAAAAGTTTAGACAGGTTACTTCGGCTCTAAAGGAAGGTAAAAGAAACAAGCTAAATACCAGAACCATCTATTGGATTGCTTGGCAAGTAGTCTCATCATCAGACAAAGCCTCATTTGCGGCTATGTCTCGAGACAGAATTACTCCCCTAGCAATACCCACAACAACGTTGAAGTCTTCAATAGCAGAATCCTTCACCGTTTTCTCCCTTTTTTTTGCTCTGAGAATGGGTCAGAATGAGAGAGTAACAGGTTTAGGAGAAGGCACTATATTAGAAACTGAAACTTTGTGCCTCTTAGGGGCAGGGTCCTCGGAAATCTCAATAAGAGAATTAGAACAGTCATCGGTTAATTGAACAGGAACAGAAGTAGTAAGCTCCGCAGGAATAGAAGAATCTGGAGTTGGAACCAAATCTACTAGCTCATCATCCTAGTGAACCACATTGCTCGGTTAGGGAGGAATAAGTTCAGCAAGAGCTCTAGATTCAAGTTCTACAAGCTCAAGGTCGGTAGAAGCTGGAGGATCAATTGGCATGGAGGGTTCGGCAGGGACAGATGTTTCAACAGTCGATAGAAAGTCAAGAAAATTTATGACCGATCTATTTCTTCCAGATGGACTAGGCGGGAACGAGGAGTCTGGTCCCAAGCAACTTGAATAGTCTCATGATCGGCAGCAAGTGAAGAGTTAGGTCGATTTGGCATGGTGATGAATGACATATATGTCGAGGTATACCCGAGAAGTGTGTGAACAGCATGGCAAAATATGGAGTCATTGTAGTCCCACACTTTCTTGAGATCATCCATCTTGACAGCACGCTTAGGGACTCTTCCCTTCACAGTCTAGCCTACAAAGAAAATACAGCATAATCAAAAATAGTGGATGAATGAATTAAGAAGATAGAGTAAAAACGACAGTCACCTGGTACGTCTTCCTCGTTGGAGCAACGATAGGAAGGAGTAGCGCCATCAGCATACTCCCAATTTTCAGAAATGAAGACCACATCATTCTCATGGCCTTTGTTTGAATCTGGAAGATGGGTTACCAAATAGCGATCTTTCTTTCTCACTGTGAGATAGTAGTTGTCTTTAGCCGATTTGATGATGTAACAATACAAAATCTCCCATAGACCAAGGCTCGGGTTCAGCCTGTTCAGAGCAGCTACACCCATCACTACTCTAAAAAAATTGGGGGCAGCATTGGGGCACAGCTTCATTGCTGACAACACCCAAAAAAGCAGAGGATCAAGAGAGAAACGAACACTACCATCTGTAATTGCACGAGTATGAATAGGAATGCTCTCCTTGGTACCAATTAGAGGTTCATCGGTACCTACAACTCGAACATCGACATCTTCAGGAATATTATACTTAGCTTTCAAAGCTGGAATCTCAGAAGGTGTTAAAGGAGCCATAGCACAGAAGAAAGCAAAGAAGGCAGAGGAGAGTTTGCAAGTAAGAAAAAGGAGGACTATGTAAGAAGAAGAAAACAGAAAAGTTCGCTTAAAAGGAGGAAAGTGAAGTTCAAGAGATGATATTTAAATGCATAATACACCTCTAAAAAAAGGGGGATGTTTCAAAAGTACGCAGAATGATGGTTTGGGGGCATGAAACAACTAAAAGACGAAAAGCGTATGTCACACTTTCCTAAGGGCAAATGAAGGGGTTGTTCACTTTATGACACGTATAATAGCATTAAATGATCTCACGTGAGGGTGACAAGACCAGTCACGTGAGAAAGACATCACTAGACTCTGTCATCAAATAGCAACCGAGCTGTTCAGAAAGTTCGGGAAGAAAAGAATGAGCCCGATTCTCGTCATGACCGAGTTGTTTAAAATAGTGAATGTGGCACTAAAGAGATGCCTACAATTCAAGCATTCTGGTTTAACGAATGAACATAATCATAGGCTCGGTAATAGGAATTATTGGAGAAATCTTAGCAACTTTCTGAACAGAATCGCCTGATTAAGGGAAGGTGTACCACCTTAAATCAAAAATCATTGAAATCCTAACTGAAAAGGACTCTATAAAAGACATAAGGAGTCAAGGTGAAAGGTACGCTGAATTATCCTTGTCTTCTTACAATTTACTCAATTATATTACTGACTTAATTATCGAAGTATTTTCGATCGAAACACTTTGATCTTGGACAGTTTATTCATTTTACAGGAAGAAAAGACTTGAAGAACAAGTTTAGAGGCCATCTACGAAAAAGGATCATTCCTTCATTACTGTAGGAGGTACTTCCAATTTTTGCCTCTTACAATATCATAATTTTTTTTTTCATTTTAATCTTATTGTTTGATCAATGATTTTATCCATTCTACTTTTTAAATAGGAAGCGATGAGCCTTGCTTTGCATGCATGTGATTTTGGATGAATGTGCCAAATTAATTGAATTAAATTAAATGATGAGCTATTTTGTTGAGCCAAGTTAGATATTTTGTGCAGAAAAATTAGACCAAAACTTTAGTTGGTATTTGTCGTCCTAAAATTTTTTTAGTGTTTATGGTTATGGTTGATTGTTTTAAGTGTTTCTATTTATGAACATAACAAGTTATACTCACTTTCCTCCTGCGAATGCTCTTATGTTTTCTCATTGTCAATTTTTTTTGGGTTACATAGCGATGTTGCGGCAATAGTCAAATGGTTGTGTTAACGTCTAACTATGGCACGAAGTGAGTACAACAATTTGTTTGAGTCGCGTTTTTTCTTTAGAACAAACATTTCTCTAGCAATTACAATCCTGGTTAATAACCCGTGATATTTGTTTCACTTTTTATTTCTGATGCAATGACACTGTGTATATATGAACCTACTTTTATTTGTTTTGTTTTATTTCTTATTTAGTTGTATTCTACTATGTTTTTGCTATGTCATTGACTAATATTTGCTATTTTTTGCTACACCATTGATTCATACTAACATTTTGGCTTTTCGTTTGTTTTTTGTAGCAACTTTTAGGGTCCGATTTAAAAGTATATAAATTTTACAGGATGCCATTTTCATGAAGTCCTATTTTCAGAGAGAAAATGAGTTATGTACATCTCTTTACTCTAGGTAATGTTATTTTATTTTTTAAAATTATCACAAAAATTCAGATACAGAGATTAACTAGTATATATGCCACGTGTCATTCCAATTAAGGAGACTGTTATTATTCACTAACCCATTAAACTGTTGGCCCTACTCATGGGTGGTCTCACTTGTGGCTTCCACCTTTAATGGTGAGACATTTAAATTGACGAAATAGAGCGATTTCTAAGATTGAGAGGATCCCAACTCATTAGTGAAAAAACGAAACATTGAGGGCCGGGATTATAGCTTTAGAAGTAGTAGCTTTCTTACATCCTCAAAATGGTTACCTTATAATTCTCAGCTCAGCTTCAACAGAGGAATAATAATAATAATAATAATATCTATAAGTCTAATACACGTTTAAGATAATCATGAAAGAGTAGATAAATGAAAGTGAAAGTTCTCCAACACGATCTTATCAAAAAAATTATCATTTATTTCCAAACACCTTCCACCAACAAAGAACATGACCTGAATAATTGTAATCTCTATTGTATTATCCCTTTTGATATTTTCCAAAGCAGCTCATGAATTAATTTCTAAGTGTTTTTTTTTTTTTACACACCTCATTGCCCATATTAGTGGGTGAATAAAGTTCCAAATCTTACATTGAGTAGCCCTCCTTTAATCCCAAATAACTTCAATATTTGCCTACAATTCCGAGACTTTAAGTAGCCTCCCTAACAAATATGTTTAATTTAATGATCACTGAAAAAAAAAGTATGAAGAGGTCTCCAATATTACTAGGATCGTAGATCAATTAGAAATGATACAATACTTCTTTTAATACGTAGTACCATAGGAGCACACTTATTTACTATGTTATTTTGGATCGTAATTCGTTTTGTAACTTCTAAATAGATACAACAATATATGTGTATATACGTAATTAATAAATATTTAATAAATGTTGTCAAAATATGAATTTAAAGAACAAGGCAAAATAAAATAAAATTAAAAAAATAACAAATTAAGAGTTATTATTTAGGAATGGGGTTATGATATGAAATTACTTAAATCGTGAATTAATTTATACTTTAAGTTATGATTTGGGATCGAGGAGTTTGATTGATCTGAATGGCAAACCCACACCACCGGTGACGGTCGTGCGACCTGACTCGTGGAATGTTAGGGGTATTTACGATCGTGGTATCTATGGGTCTGCATCTGTTACAAACATAATGCAAATCACAATCTGCATTCTCTACAAACTCATATGTATATATACCGAATTTATATCAAACAGAAATCAAACAAGAACTGGCTTTTTATTGCAAATCGAAACAGGAAATTATTATTTGCATCAACAAAAGCACAGGCAAAGAACATAAGAACATGTAACCAAAGTCTCAAAAGTTAAACTAATTACTAGTACAAAGAATGCATACATAAATATATATATATATGACTCCCTAAACAACAGGTACATATGAAGGACTATACCTGTTTCATGTCAAAGTTTAAAGATCCCATCCATTCCATTGCTATT